>CAUJRU010003163.1:0-54978 GCA_963277665.1 Viscum album
ACTAGATGATTCAATGATAATATCCTTGGTGATGAGGAGATGATGTCATATATGATGGATTTCATGGTGTTGACGCCAAAAAAAGCCCGTAACTCTCGGAGGAGGTTTCGAAATGACGAAGTGAAGTCATATTCAGAATCAGAGGCCCGATCCGAAGGCCCGGGATGTGGTGAGTGAAATAAAGGCGGCTCTGTGCAAAAAATTGTTCTGCGTGCGTAGAATCGCCGGGTTTCGCGGAATTGAGCCGTTGAGGCGCGCAATCTTTGCGCGCCCAGGTTCCGCGCGGCGAGCTTTTGCGCGTCGGTTGTGCTCGGCGCGAAGAATTTCGCGCGCCACCTGGATTCCGCAGCGGAGGTCGCCTATAAATAGGAGGTGACCCCAAACGGTTTGGGGGTTGAGGAATCTGAAGTGACTCTCGTGCACGCAATTCGGCTCCCCCCGCACGAAAGATGACTTCCAGGTAAAACCCTCATTTCACGCAACCTTGCCCCGGAGTTCGCCTTTGCACGCAACTCCACTGGCTTCAATGAATTTTCCCCCTCCCCAGTGTTCCAGCCTTGCGTGTAATGCGTGTCTCGTGCGCGCAATAGGATGCTGTGCGTGCAAAACCCTGCGCGTAGTTCCCTATCTGCGCACAATTCCTTTGCTCCAATTGTGCGCCGTCCCGGAGTTTTGCGCACAAACCTTCCCTTTTTGCACGCAAAGCACAGGACTCTTCACCTTGATGGCCCTTGGCTGCCCCCTGCACCGGCACCTGATGTCTCCCCTGCCGGGCATGCACGCCATGCGTTGTTTTCTCGTACGGCCTCCTAGGCTCGTGCGAAGTAACCTCAAGGTCCCTTGGGCCGTGTTTCCCGTTGTGTTGCTTTTCCTTATGCTTCTCTGCATAGGCACGCTAACGACTATTGCTTCTCCGCATAGCCACGCTAACGTGGACCCCCCGGTGGTTCGCCCTGCGGCCCCCTTCACTATGGCCTTGCCGATGCCTTCCCTTCCACAAGGGGTAGAGGGCGTTGGGAATGTAAGCCCTAGGGGTGTGGAATGAACCCACCCCGTCCAAGCTACAGGACGTTACACTACTAAGCACCTCGTCCTTAACACAAGACGTTAAATTGTGGTTCGACCCCGTGCTTCGCACGTAGGGTCCCCCCAGCTCGGACATTTTTTACACCACTCGTCTCCACGGGAATGGACTCTTCCTAACATGGAATGAGATCCTCCTTTTTAGAGTGGCGTTTGTCCGCGGGGGAAGGGCTGCCTCAGATCGTAAGCCCCCAGCCTTTCATGCGGATGATTGCACCCGTGCATCTCCGTACTTCCCCCCTGCCAAGTCCAGTGGAGTTCTTTTCCCACTACGCTTTGTCGCACCACAGGAATCCACCCTGGAGTAAGCCCCGACAGCAAGGGCCGCTAACCACGCGTAAGACCCTGTTTCCTCTTTGGGCCGCTCAACGCGTAAGCCCCATTCTGCTTCTCACGGACGCACCCTTCGCGACGTGATCGTCTGGTCCCTGCTGCCTCTTGTTTCTCACACCGAGCATGACTCACGTGGGCTTAGAGTGCACATCGATCATGACATCCTCTTATGGGACGCCCAGAGTGTAAGCCCCATCCCAGCGAACTACGTGGACTTTGATCCGTGCTAACGCGCGGTACATAGGAAGCCTCCACGAGGTTCAAGCCCACCACCCGGTCGTCCCGACCTCTCCATGTCGGTTCCCTGACCCTCTTGGGATGCCTCAGAGCGTAAGCCCCAAATCGTTCATCACGCATGACGTTAAACTGTATTCTGTCCCGCATGACGTTAAACTGTCTTCCGTCCCGCATTACGTTAAACTGTATTCTGTCCCGCATGAAGTTAAACTGTATTCGGTCCTGCATGATGTTAAACTGTATTCCGTCCCGCATGACGTTAAACTGTATTCTGTCCCGCATGACGTTAAACTGTATCGCGTCTCACATGACGTTAAACTGTATCCCATCCTGCTTGACGTTAAACTGTATCGCGTCCCGCATGATGTTAAACTGTATCCCCCCTCTTGGTCCGTCTCAGAACGTAAGCCCCATGTCTCACTCCACCATCCATCCTGATCCTTACCCGGGCCACCATATCTCGGTGAGATCATGCCACCCCATCCCACTCCATGACATATGGGAAGCCGCCCACGTGCCGGCCCCAACATCGGTGTTCCCCCTAGGGATCCTTCAACCCGATCCATCTCTGCAAGACGTTAAAATCGCGACATACCACATGTTAAACATGGGAAGCTGAGGAAAACCTCAGATGGTACACATTCCCCGCATTCGATGTGGGATGCCTCGGGCTTCCGCGCCCTTGAGAAGCCCTGTGATGAGGGACCAAAGACAGACATGCCGACGACGCCCCAACGTGACCATTCTCCTCACCAAAGGTTGCTGTCATGACAAGACCCCTTGGAGCGTCTTGACGGAAGCAGCGTAATTAACTGGCGTCCATGTAGACATGGAAACGGGAATCAGCTTCACGAACCCATCTTAAATATATGAGGGAGACCCGGACTAGGTAATGAGATCTGAGGAGGAATCCACGGAAGAAATAACCGACATCCCATCATCCCAGTTTCGATCAAGGAGCAGACGTCCCTGAACAAGGAACAGATGCCACCCGCCTTTGGAAAGCGGGAATGTGGGGCAAAAAGCAGCACGCCCTCCCCCACGGACAGATGTGCGCGCCCTAGCAAAAGCGTCGAAAACAAAAAATGGTGAACCTGACGTGAAGCTCTTATCCTCAACATGGGGAATGGTAGCTGTTGGGGAATCAGAATAATAGCATGTCACCAGGTCCGGGTAACCATCACCGGGACGTGAACCCACCAGGGGTCGAGGCCGTCAGGACATTGACTACTCCGTTCTGCGACGTCGTCAGCGTGGATCCCTCTCAGCGACCATGGAAGACGGAATGACACTGGGCCTTGGTTTTTGATCTCCTTTCCTATTGATACTAATGTTTTCATCTCCCTGTTTCCAGGAATCAGATCACTGCATTCGGAGCTCGATCACCACCTGCCCACCGGCGCAGGGGCAAGGGCAGTACCGACGCGGCTACCCCGCGCGGTCCCACCTATTCGGCGGTCGCTCCGGCTTCGACCGTCATATCAGCCGGGCGCCCGCTCTCCCTCTCCCCGTCAGAAATCATCCAACGGAGGGTGATCAATAACCTGGTTCATAGGTTTGACGAGGAAGGGGTCATCCCCACCAGGGGCATGGCCCGCTTGGATCTAGAGGCGGCTATGCCTCACCACCATTTCCGCCCTCGAGGGCTGCGCAGGGAGCCGCCGCTCCCCACACTGACGTTCAACCGCTTCGAGAGCCTATCCCTCGAGCGCTTTGACGCATCCCTCCCCTACACCAATGAGGTGGGGGATGTCCGGGTCCACCCGATCGGTGATCCATACCAGGGGTTAATGACAAGAACCCCCGCCAGGCTGCATCGACGCCGCCGCCCGACTCCCCGAGCCGAGGAGCAGGCAATCTTCATGCCCGCACCTCCAGTTCCAGCCCATCTGACTTGACGATAGCATCGGGAGCGAGCGGGAGAGAATGCCCATCCTGGGGCTCCAACATCAGCAACCACTATGGCCCGAGCCACTGCTGACTCCTGTTCCCATATCCCTGTGCATGTTGAGCAGGGGCAGCCATGTGCCCGACTTGGATCGAAACCCAGACCGCCCTGCAGGCAGGTTGGGTCGAATCTCCCGGTCGCGGACACTGGCAATGGCCACTGCGGATCAATCCGCGGTAGTGCTGCTCACCATGAGGGATCATTCCGTGCCACCGATCTGGGAAGCTGAAATCTTCTTCGCTATGGGTTTGCTCTAGGTATGACTCCTCCCAGCACCCACTGCATGAGGTATAAGGTCACTCCCCCTACTTCCGGTTGCGAGCATGGAGCCGTTGTGTATCCAGTCGCTCAGTCACATGGAGGTTCTCCCCATGTCCCTTTCGACATCTATCCAAGTGCTTCTCGGACCCCGGCCTTCGGTCCCCTCTGCCCCAGCTCTATTATGGCCGGGGAACCCCATGACGAAATTCGTCCTTACCCTGAGGAGATACCCAGGGGTAGGAAGGCCGGGCGTCATCGCCGTAGGAGGAATGTCAGGGGAGTCCGGACGGAAATCAGAATAGTCCGTTTCTCATATTTTGAGGTAGAGTACGACTCGATAGTGGAGCCTCCCCCCCAACCTTTCGAGTTGAGGTCATGGATGGGGACGCGACACGTCAGTCTCGTACTCCCCGAATGCGAGATCCGTATGATTCCCTCCTTCCTTCGAAAGTATATCCAGGAGGACGAGGACTTGGCGTACTGCCCGGGATCAAGCCCGCAATTGCCGCTGACCTCCTCGGAAGCACCTTCCTCCCCTGTTAGGGAGGGTGAGGAACTTTTCTGGGGACCGACGGGAGAATCGCAAGACGACACACCCTCGGTGAGCACCGACGCTGTGACAGGAGGCCCATCCACCAGCCCATCCTATCGTGACGTGGCGGCTAGGGAACTGCAACCCCTGGAGGATGACCCAGGGATCGGCAGCCAATCGGCCTGTTCTCCGTATTCCCTGCCGGCCAGCCCACCACCCTGACACCCTGCCTCGGTGCCATTGCCGATTCCCCGACTTTCCTCGGTGGACGAGCAGGGGCGGCAAGTTCCGGACCCCGAGCCGGAGCCGTGGAGCTTCTGAACCGTTCTTGCAGCGGGCCACTTCCCTGAGAAGTTTTGGCCGGTCACAGAATCAGGTTTTGATGTGCCAGAGTCACTCACCCTGGGAGAGTTTGAATGCTTCCGCCAAATTCTTCGGGTGACTCACTCCCGCCTCCGCCATCAGCTATCACCTTATACCGTGAGCCAAGCGCATCTTGAGAAGATTGGTGAGAAGTGCCGCCGGGTCGACCTAGCAGTACTCCCCACGGTCCGGCACCCCGAGTCACTGGACCACCATGAGGCCCTTCAGCAACAATGCATCCAGAGTTTTCAAGTACTCCGCAGAGTTATTGAGGAGGCCACCCCCCACGCGCACATCTGCGGGTGGGGGCAGTACGCTGCTCTCCTCTTCTGTGCGATCCGCCGGCAGCCCGATCCACTGGGCGGCCCTGATGGAATGTCGCCAAGGGCAGTAGCAGTCAACATGGATGAACCTTCAGATGAGGGAAACATTATGGATCCCCTCGACGGGGACTCACCCCCCGAGGACAGGACGCTACTGGACCCATCTAGGAGGATTAATCTCCAACAGAGGAGCCTCCTAGGCCTTCCTGTACCCACGGAGGCACTAGCGCTGTGCCGAAACATCGGCAAGGGTAAAGAGCCTGTCGGGTCTGTCAAGATCGCCGACCCATCTGCCTCAGTGCAGAAGGTAGAGAAAGATCCCGAGAAGGCCATGCTGCGCCAACAGCTAGCCAAGCAAAAGAGGCAGGTTGATGAGCTCCTGGCCGAACGTATTGCAGAGCGGTGGCCTGACTACGGAAACCCTAGACCAGGACAGCAGGGGCAGGAGCATCTACCCCTTACTGAGATCCCCCCGGGAAATCGTGACCCTGTCGTGTTCACCGACAGGGGAGACACTAGAGCCCAGGACAAGAGGGCGCGATATGTTTCGCCGAACCCTCCCGAGCGGCGAGGCAACCTGGGGGACCCTGCTCGATTTCCTCCCGCCGCTCTGAGAGTCGCTCCTCCAGCTGCCCCCCCCGAGCCACTGAGCGCGACTATCGTATCGAAGAGCCTGGCAATGTGCTTGTGGTTATAGATCCCTGTCAGGACAGGAATCCGCATCCGGATGATCTGATGGAAGTATTCATCGCTCACTTAGAGGCCCTGGAAACTCAGAAGGTGTCGATCCCACCGGATAGCAAGCCATACCCCGCATGGGTGGATGACATTCCAGCCCCTCCGGGATTTGGGAGCCCCACTTTTCCCCCTTTAATGGGACCAGAGACCCGCCACAACACTTGGCCCACTTCAACTCGAGGTGCGGGCCTATGTTAGGGACTCCAGAGTAGCAGGAGGCTGCCAAGCTCCGGTGCTTCATTCAGACACTGGAAGGGCCATCATTCATTTGGTACAGCTAGCTCCCTGTTAGATCAGTGACTAGCTGGGAGGACCTTCGCCAACAATTACTCTACCAGTTCAGTTCCACAACCCGGAAGACGAACATTGCAGACCTCTTCAGGTGAAAGCAAAGGCCCGACGAGCGAGTCGCGGACTTCGTCGCCCGGTGAAAGGGGCTCACGTACTCCCTTAACATGCCACTGACTCAGGAGCAATTACTGACGATGTGTGTGGGGAACGTCAAGGTAGAGTTGGTTCCTTCCCTGATCACGCAGAATTACCCTGGAGGGTTCCGAGACTTGTCGGAAAAGGCTCAGCGCCTCGAAGAAGCCCTACAATAGGCCAGTCAGGCACGCCCGCTGCCTCCTATGATCTCTGCAAGGAGAGCCGCCAGATCTGAGCCCGCTGATGTGGCACAGATAGAGGCCCCCAGATAGCTAGATTTTATGCCAGTGATGCCATCTCACAAGGCTTATAGGGCTCCACCCCCACAGCCTCCGGCCCAGCAGCGACCGCCTTAAAATCGGCAGGCGCCTCCGCGTAACGCACCGCCACCACCTAGGTGAGGTAATCCGGCTCCGCCTCCTCGGACTGCTCCTCCATCCCCTGGCCATGGTCAGCCCCCAAGAGTCCCCTTTCCAGATAGAAGGAATCAGGCTTACTTATTTGGCGAGGCCCAGGTCCCCGGTTATTTCCATAGCGCCTTGGAACAGAGGATCATGCGACTCCCGGAGTTCCAGAAGCCAGAACAAGCGTGTCTCACGGATCAACCTAAATAATGCCCTTATCACCGGTTCCTAGGACACACCATCCAACAATGCTATGTGTTCAAGGACTGGCTCCAAGACCAGATTGACAACAACATAGCCAGGTTGGGTCCATCCCTGGAACAGGTGGCAGGTGTCGTCGTGGGATCAGATGGCAGTAGTGACGACGAGGATGGGTGGGAACAGGTTTTCGACCTTTGGTCCCATAAGTATAATGACTGGATGGACTGCAGGACGGTCTCCCATGCCCATGGCATCATCCATGCTCACCTGGATGAGACAGAGCCCTCGGAATCTGCAAGCTCCGCTTCGGCATCGTCGTCCCAGCCTACTTCTTCCCAGAAGAGCAGGCGGTGGCACAAGAAGAAAGAACGCGCCCTGCCATTGCCGTCATCTTCTCACACACTTGGCAATTTAATGCCCCCGGAAATGGGGATCCCTCCAAGACCCCGTCCGGTAATGGATGACTCATCGAGTGAGAGCCCGGGGTACGCTTCGGTTAACACCGTAGAGTTGGTAAATCCCTTTGTGGATCTCGACGACGAGGAGCGCCAGGTGGACCTCCCTGAGAGCCTGAGGTACGCTTCAGTTAACACCATAGAGTTGGAAAATCCCTTTTTGGCTCCCGACAGTGAGGAGCGCCAGGTGGAACTCCCCAATGTCCCTAGCCGTCGCCAACGTCGACGGAGCCGTGGCTACATAAATTGCCGGGGCACGACGGTCGTCACCTCCAGTCAGGCCGTGCACGCTACCGAGACCAGGCAGCAGGCCCGGTATAGAGAGCAGCACTCACGGCTCCCTCACCCGGTGACAACAGGTTCGCTTCCACCACCGTTTGTGTTGCTGGATCGGGCGAAATTGCCTTGCCCGCGTCGCAACCAGCCCAGCCCTGCCACTGGCTAACTACGACCTTCCGGTCCTAGCATGGCAGCCACCTCCCGGGCTTCATCTGGTGAACATCAGGACGTGCGTAGTATCAGTCAGTCACTGGTCCCGCCAGCAGGGCCCGTCATGCCCCCAATCGCAGAGATACCTCCTGTAAGAAGAAGCTCGCATTTGGCGTGAAAGTATGATGTCCTGAAGCATCTGGCCGGCATTCTGGCAAGGCTTTCCGTCCTTGAGGCCCTCCGCCTGTCGACCGAAATGCATGAGGCACTCGTCGAGGCTCTAAGGATCCCCCTCCAGTTTGAAACGGAGGTAACGGCCGCAGAAGCCTTCCACACCGAGGTGATTGAGGACGCTGAATGTTAGGCGGTAATCTCATTCTCTGGTGAAGATGATGACCCTCCCATACAGGGGCACATCCGCCCGTTGTACATCACCGGCCATTTCAATGGCGTGGAGGTCCGTCACTGTCTTGTCGACACGAGATCTGGGATTAACTTGATCCCAACTCAGAAACTGCAAAAACTGGGGTTGTCTGAGGATGATTTAACTCCCTCCGACCTCAGAATCCAGGGGTATGACAGGACCAAGCAAACTCCACTCGGCAAGATTCTTCTGAAGACCCCGTTCGGCAGCTTAATTGCCAATACTGAATTCATGGTTGTCTCTCAGGACACTGCCTACAACGCCTTAATGGGAAGGTCGTGGCTCCATCTTCACACAGCGGTTCCCTCATCATTTCATCAGTGCCTCAAATACTACCTTAAGGGTATAGTGGGTGTGCTCCAAGGAGATTCGTCTTCGTTTTCCTTTTGTGAAGCTATTTACTTGGACGCTGACTATTACAAGAGCAAGGAAAAGAAAATCCTGGCAGGTGAGGTTGATCCCGCCGCTGTCGCGAGTGATCCCTGGGCTAGTTTGGATGACGCATATGTCCTCCCAATCCATCGGTTGGAGGCCACGACTCGCGATATGGGAGAGTGCTTTTTTGTCTCGGATACCAGAGGAATGCATATTTCCGGGTCTAAGTGACGGCGGGAAATCACCTCGTACTCTTACACCAACCAGGCCCAGGTGATCCCCGAGCCTCCTACCCCCGTATGATATCGGGACGTTGGGCTCATGGCAACGGCGGTACGTCATACGTGCCTGTTTTGCCGAGCCGGGATCGACCGGCTCAAGCCAACGCGACACCACTGCATCGATGTCGTAAAGCGTGGCCCCTTGGGCCGTAGGCCGGATGGGATTGGATCAACCGCCTTTGTCACTACGGTCTCCCTGGTGCACGAGTCTCCCGTCGTGATGACCTCTGCCACCCAAGCTGGTGCTATCTCCCCATCAGGGTCGAGCAGCCCCGAAACGGCTCCCCCCCATGGACGATCCTTCCACAAGTAGAGAAGAAGACATGGAAGATTCTCCTCCTTCCTTTGAGGAGGGCGTCTCTGCCACGGTAGACGAGCTCGTACAGGTGAACCTCGGTAGTGAGGCGGACCCGAGACCCACCTTGGTCAGCGCCGCTATGCCTCCCAAGGAACGACAACGGTACATAGACTTCCTCAGACAGCACTGTGATGTGTTTTCCTGGAGTTATGATGAGATTCCAGGACTAGATCCCCAGGTAGCCATCCACCGCCTTGGACTCCCAGCAAGCCATCGTGGGTTCAAGCAGCCTCCCAGAAAAATGCACCCCTTTCACGGTTCCATGGTTGAGGCCGAAGTTGATAAGCTCATTAAGGACAAATTCATCAGGGAAGTCCAGTACCCCAGGTGGCTAGCCAATATTGTGCCTATCAGGAAGAAGAACGAACAGATCAGGGTCTGCATCGACTTCCGCGATCTTAATTGCCACTGTCTGAAGGATGACTTTCCCCTTCCCATGACAGAGCTGTTGATGTACGCAACGACCGGGTTCTAAGCCCTCTCCTTCATGGATGGGTACTTTGGGTACAACCATATCTGGATGGCCCCTAAGGATGAAGAGTTCACTGCCTTCACGGCCCCCAGGGCACTTTCTACTATCGGGTTATTCCCTTCGGCCTGAAGAAAGTGGGTGCCACCTATCAACGGGCTATGCACCACATATTCAATCCGATCCTCGGGACGCTGGTGGAGTGCTATGTAGATGACCTGGTGGTTAAATCTCGTCAGCGCCAGAACCATCTCAAAGAACTTGAGAAAGTGTTTGGTTCGCTCCGTTCTCACCACTTGAAGATGAACCCATTGAAGTGTGCCTTCGGGGTCACCTCCGGAAAGTTTCTTGGCTTCATCGTTAGGTATCGAGGCGTCAAGATCGACCCCGAGAAGATCAAGGCCATCAGTCAGATGCCTCCCCCGAGTAATATTCGGGAGCTTCGAGGCCTCCAAGGACACTTAGCCTATATACGCCGATTCATTGCGAATCTGGCCGGCAAGTGTAAGCCCTTTTCTTGGATCATGAAGAAAGGCGCCGCCTATGGGTGGGATGAAGAGTGTCAGACCGCTTTTGAGGAAATCAAGCAGTATCTGCTTCAGCCTCCGGTCCTGATGCCACTCGTTCCCGGAAAGCTGTTGGTCCTTTACATGACCACCCTGGAGCGATCCCTCGGCGCCCTTCTCGCCCAGAAGAACAACGAGGGAACATAGAATAGCCTCTACTACCTCAGCCACATGCTCCTCGACGTGGAAGTTAGATACTCTCCCATCGAGAAGAGATTCCTGGCGCTCGTATTCTCCGTATAGAAATTGCGGCACTACTTGCAGCACCATGAGGTAAAGATGGTCTCTCAGGTAGAACCGTTGAAATACATCCTGAGCCAGCCTATGTTGACTAGATGATTGGCACGCTGGGCGGTGATCCTCCAGTAGTTCAACATTAGGTTCGTACCTCAGAAGACCGTCAAAGGACAGGCGTTGGAAGACTTCTTAGCTGCCCATCCAACCTCTGCGGACCAGCCATTGGATTTGGGCTTTCCTGATGAGGAAATCCTCTTAGTCGATCACACCACCCCATGATGGCAGATGCACTTTGATGGCGCCTCCCGAAGCCCTACTGGTAGAAGGATCAACGATCCTAGGCTTAATAGAGTGGGCCTGAGTATCGTCTTCATCACCCCGAAGCAAGCTGTTCTGCCATATTCTTTCTTATTGTCAGAAGGCTGCACCAACAATGAGGCATAATATCATTCCCTCATCACCGGCCTCGAGTTGGTTTTGGAGGTTGACGTACCCCACCTGTATGTAAAAGGGGACTCTGAGATAGTCATCAAGAAGGTTAACGGTGACTACACTGTCAGGAAGCCAGAACTCATGTCGTTGCTGGAGTGCACCCTCCATCTAATAGCTAAGTTCCCATCCCGACCAGATGTCGTTCACGTTCACCAGTCGCAGAACAGTCGAGCGGATGCTTTGGCCAGCCTGGCCGCATCACTCACGGAGCCCGGACAGGATGAACTAATCATCCACATGGTGCACCTAAGAGTCATTTCTCCTGTTATCCCGAAGGGCGGTCATGGCCCACGAGTGAACCATCTCACCGCTGGTTCCCCCCGCGTCAGGACCCCCCGAGGCTTCAGCCGTGGTGATGGAGACAGTTCCTGACTGGAGAACACCCTTGGTTGAATATCTCCGGCACGACAGTCTTCCGATGGACCGAGTAGAGCGGGAAAGAATCTGGCGCCGTGCTCCGCAGTTCACCCTTCAAAGCGGTCCCAGCCGTGAGCAGCTCCTTTACAGGCGCGGGTTTGACGGTGTTCTCCTCCTTTGTCTTCAAGGAGTTGAGATCTCACAGGTCATGCAGGAAGTGCACGCTGGTTCCTGTGGCACCCACCAGGACGGGTCGAAGTTGTCCCACCAGATTCGGAGACTGGGATACTTCTGGCCCTCCATGATCCATGATTGCATCGAGTATTCCAAGAAGTGTCATGCGTGCCAAGTTCATGCTAACTTTGTGCATCGGCCACCGGAGCCTCTCCATACTACTATGTATTCTTGGCCCTTTGCAGTCTGGGGGTTGGATGTCGTAGGGCCTTACCCGCCGGCGACGGCCCGCCAATGCCGTTTCATCTTAACCGACACGGATTTCTTCTCAAAGTGGGTAGAGGCGGCCCCGCATAGGGAAGTCAAGAATGGTTCTATCACCGACATTGTGAGTTCCAATATCATTCACCGGTTTGGAATACCTCACGCTATCCTCACAGATAATGGAACCAACTTCCGAGCGGCCAAGCTGAAAAGATTGTACACCAAGTACAACATTCTCTCTAACCACACCTCCCGCTATCATGCACAGGCAAATGGACAGATTGAGGCATTTAACCAAACCCTCTCTAACATTCTGCAAAAAATGGTTGGCCAGAACAAGAAAAGTTGGCCGGACAAGCTCCCCAACACCCTCTTGGCTTATAGGACGACGACTCGCAATTCCACCCAGGTGACTCCGTATTCACTGGTATACGGAGCTGAGGCTGTCCTTCCCATCGAGGTCCAGCTTCCCTCATTGCACACGGAGGTCTACGACCAGAAAGCGCCGGAAAAAGTTGCCGATATCCGTCTAGCCGAATTGGAAGTGCTCGACGGAAGTAGGCTTCGCGCTTTATATAACTTGGAAAGGCATTAGAGCAGGATGGATCAAGATTTCTATAAGAAGGTTCGCCTCCTCTCCTTCCTGCAAGGTGACCTGGTGTTGGCACTCAGAGCGCCAATGATTCCCGGCAGGAAACCACCCAAGTTGGAACCCAAGTGGGAGGGACCTTTTATTGTCCACAAGGTCTATCCCAATGGTGCGTATTCCCTGGTGACTATGGATGGTGAGCGTACCACTCCTCCCACCAACACCATGTTCCGAATTGGAAGCGCTGGACGGAAGTAGGCTTCGCGCTTTACATAACATGGAAAGGCATCAGAGCAGGATGGATCGAGATTTCGATAAGAAGGTTCGCCTCCGCTCCTTCCTGCAAGGTGACCTGGTGTTGTCTCTCAGAGTGCCAATGATTCCCAGCAGGAAACCACCCAAGTTGGAACCCAAGTGGGAGGGACCTTTTATCGTCCACAAGGTCTATCCCAATGGTGTGTATTCCCTGGTGACTATGGATGGTGAGAGTATCACTCCTCCCACCAATGCCAGGTTCCTCAAGAAGTACTTTTCCTAGCCAGTATGGTCTTGTATGACCTTAAACGGTATGGTCCTGCATGACCTTAAACTGTATGGTCCTGCATGAACTTAAACTGTATGGTCCTGCATGACCTTAAACTGTATGGTCCTGCATGAGCTTAAACTGTATGGTCCTGCATGACCTTAAACTGTATGGTCCTGCATGACCTTAAACTGTATGGTCCTGCATGACCTTAAATTGTATCGTCCTGCATGACCTTAAACTGTATGGTCTTGCATGACCTTAAACTGTGTGGTCCTGCATGACCTTAAACTGTCTGGTCCAACACGACCTTAAACTACACTCTGACCTATATCTGGGCTCCATGGTCCGATCTCTAAGACCTAAAACTAAGATCCTCTTTTGGTTCTACCCTTTTCACGGTCCGATCTCTACAACCTAAAACTAAGATCTATATTTCGTCCAACATGACGTTAAACTGTATTTCCAGAACTACGTCTAGCTTGATTCCCATCCTAATGGGATACGTAGGAACGCCTAGACCTTGCGTCTTTGGGTCCAGCTTGAGGTCTGCTGTTGCGTCTGTTTCGCCTTTGGGATTTCGACCACAGGGTCGCGTGGCGTGGTGTGAGATTATGTCCCCTTTCACGTCGGGTTTGCAATGGCTGCACCACGTGCACCTTGTTCTCTGGGTTTAGCCCTCCTCTGTCTAATGGCATTTAAAGACGCATATCAAGAACCATGTGTGGCTTGATTCCCATCCTTATGGGATACGTAGGACCGCCTTCACACCTAGATGTCAGGTCCAGCCCCATCTCTGAGGAAATCCCACGATCTCTCGGTGCCTAGGGTGTTTGGCATTACGCCCCCTCTTTTGCCCAGGGATCCGCCATATTTTGGCCGCTCTAGGACTAAGCCCTTTGACCCTTTCTAGTGGTCTGCTGATGTGCTCAAGGCACTCTGGTCTAGAACTTGGAGTGCCCGATTTGACTTAGGAAAGTTCCATCCACTTGCCAGGCTTCGTGTTCCCCTTCATTCGGGCCCCCGTCATTCTTCATACCCGGAGGGACCCCCAAGAACGGCCTGGATACAACGCCCAAGGGCTCTCCTTCCATCATGGGCCAACGCCTTCGGGGATTTCAGACAACAAATTGATACAAAAACCACTTTGCGAACATGGTCAGCGGTTGATGCTCATTTGTTTGTCACTGTGGCTAACACAACAGGATGCTGCGTTGCGAACATGGTCAGCAGTAATCCTCAGTCGTCACGCCGGTTCCCCAGGCCCTGAATGTTGGTGGCATGGTTCGTGTCATGTTCCACCCCGCCATGTCAAGGTGGAATCTCGACACTCCTTGTACTAACCCTCAGTACACCCTCGCACATCAGACAGACCGAACTGCGTAACGATGTCTCTTAGGGCTCCTGCGATCTGAGTGCTAGAGTATGTTCTTGGGTCTCTTCTTTACGGGTTTCGTGCAGCTTGACCTTCATCCCCTTGGGGAGTGAGGAGTTGCCCATACATTGCGTTTCGGGCCTAGCATAGCTGAGAGCTAGCATCTCCTGCCCCTCCCTGATTGTTGAACCCTCGTAGGCCCCCTTGGCCCGAGGCTCCTTTCTCGGTTGGTCCAAACCATATGACCTTAAACTGTGGTGTTGGTCCAAACCATATGACCTCAAACTGTGGTGTTGGTCCAAACTATATGACCTTAAACTGTGGTGTTGGTCCAAACCATATGACCTTAAACTGTGCCGTTGTTCCAAACCATATGACCTTAAACTGTTTTGTTGGTCCAAACCATAAGACCTTAAACTGTGTTGTTGGTCCAAACCATATGACCTTAAACTGTGTTGCTGGTCCTATCACACGACCCTAAACTGTGACATTATCGTCCTGGCCGCACGACGAAAAACGGAATTGCATTGTGGTGACCTCGTTGTAGAGGACATCACGTTGGGTATTGGTCTTGTGCCATGCCATTTTTCAACGCCTATCATGGCTTGATGCTTGTGGTGACACCATGGCCTACTACTCTAGGTTTGTCGCTTCACAACAAAAAAACCACTCACCTTAAAGGACAAACAAGATTTATCATATTCCGCTTCTTTTAGTGCAAGGGCCAAGCCCGCACTCCCCTTTTCCCTTGGCACTGGTATCTTACCATGTCACATTCAGAACTACGTATGGCTTGATTCTCATCCTTATGAGATACATAGGAACACCTGGGGAACTTCCCCGTGGGTCCATCCTACCTTCGTGTTCGGTCCCTCGACTCGATCATTTCCCAGGAGAGCACATGGTAAGTAGGGCTTAGGTCCTCCTTCACGTCGGGTTTTGTAACCACCTTTCCATGTGTCTGTTTCTCCCCTTTCCTCACGGTCCGAGCTCTAAGACCTATTACTAAGATCCTCACGGTCCGAACTCTAAGACCTAAAACTAAGACCCTCACGGTCTGAGCTCTAAGACCTAAAACTAATATCCTCACGGTCCAAGCTCTAAGACCTAAAACTAAGATCCTCACGGTCCGAGCTCTAAGACCTAAAACTAAGATCCTTACAGTCCGAGCTCTAAGACCTAAAACTATGATCCTCACGGTCCGAGGTCTAATACCTAAAACTAAGATCCTCTCAGTCCGAGCACTAAGACCTAAAACTAAGGTCCTATCGGTCCGAGCTCTAAGACCTAAAACTAAGATCCTCACGGTCCGAGCTCTAAGACCTAAAACTAAGATCCTCTCAGTCCAAGCTCTAAGACCTAAAACTAAGATCCATATTTTGTCCCGCATGACGTTAAACTGTATTCCATCCCGCATGACGTTAAACTGTATTTCGTCCCGCATGACGTTAAACTGTATTTTCAAGAACTATGTGTGGCTTTATTCTCATCCTTATGAGATACGTAGGACTGCCCAGACGTTTTGTCTTGGGTCCAACCCCATGGATTACTAAACCCCGTCCTTCCTTATTGTCATTCACTCGGCCCGACTTCATTGGAAGTGGTGTAATCGGGATATCTACCATGAGCATGTTTGGGATGCCCCATGGTAATAATGGGAAGCAGAAGTTCTCTCGCCAAAGAGGTCCCTCCTGGAAATTGGGACGACCCGTGGTTAGGTTGGTACATCCGCCTAAAGCGCCTTCGCCATGGTGGAACAATTTCGGGAGTGTTGGACTCTGTTCGAACAAACCACCACTCCACCTTCCACGCCTTGCGTCCCCCTTATTCGGATCCTCATTTACTTTCGTGTTTGATGGCCCCCCCTAACATTATGGATGCTCGACCTATGGTCCGCCTACTGTCCTGGGCCAACATTCTGGAGAACTGGTAATGTTTAACGGGACCCCCTAACAGTATGGATGCTCAACCTCTGGTCCTCCTACTGTCCCAGGCCAACATTCCGGAGAATTGGTCATGTTTTACAGGACCCCCTAACAGTATGGGTGCTCGACCTATGGTCTGCCTACTGTCCTGGGCCAACGTTCTGGAAAAATGACCAACGATATTTGAGTTAGGACACATGTTGAGAACATGGTCAGCGGTCAGCCCTCATTTATTTTCCTCCCATTCTAGTCCAACGTGATATGGATGTTGTGTTTCTGCCCCAGTTGACATTTATCCTCCATGGTTGCGCCCCATTGGGTTCCGAATTTGGGCAGCGCGATTCACCCTTCCTCCCCATTCCCCTGTGTTCGGATATATTTCAATGCCCCCGGCATTACCCCGCTTGTGTGTAAGAGAACATTGAGAATTCGACACATCAATCGGCTCAGGGGTCTCCTCAGAAGTCCAGTCCCAATTTTGGACGCCTAAAGCTTGGTCAGTGCCCCACAGTTGAACGAAATGATGGTACGAGCATCTTCTACTCCTTGCATCGGGCACGACCCACAGGAGCCTAGGGATGAGTTGTTATTCGTTTCGAAACTATGGTTGAGCGCATTAAACCAAGGGTACAAATGAGTGAATTTGGCCATGTATTGGATTTAGACGATGAGTTGTACAAGCAGATAGTTCATGAGATAGCAAAAACAAAACCCTTAGGGGTCAGCATGCTGAAGAGATCTTTCCAGTACTGCTATCCTTTGGATGGTAGCCTCCAGGACCACTTCTCGCTCTTTGAAGACTCTCTCCTCATCGGCCACCATAGAGCACAGATCGCCAGCCCTAGCTTGTGCCTGCACCCGCTCGGTTTAAAGTACGGTCATCTGGTGACTTGCCTCCACCAGTTGTTCCTGCGCATCAGCCAGCTGGGCCGTCAGTTGCTCCACGAGCTTAGAGCATGTTGCGATGAAGGCCTCTTTATCTATCGCCTACCCTTCGAGCTATCGGACTTCCTGTTCCACCCTCAGTAGCGCTTGAGAGCTCTCCGATCCTTCTCGGCACTGGGAAATGTCGGTGCGCCGGTAGCTCTCGCGTATCTTCTCAGCCATGTAATCACGGACCGTCAGATGAAGGCGCTGAGCGTCAGCCCCTCCGGCGCACAGGAAGCGCAGCCAGGTCTGAAGTGATCCCATTCTTCTCAGCCAATCCGACTGGGGCTGCCTGAGGAAGCGCTGGATACACTTCCACCCTTTGCACCGTGTCATCCGGCTCTCCTCGGCTGCCTCTGAGTCTGAGTCATCTATCTCCTCAGGGTTAGCGGGTCGGTATAGGGGGAAGGCCGCCAACAGATCGGCAGCAGGATCTACCCCAGGGATGTCTTCATGAGGAATAGAATCCTCGACGTCCGGGCGACCTTCTCTCGCCCCAGCAGCAATGATGCCTCCACCAGCTTCCGACCGCGTTTCAGGAACAGCGCCGCTGATGTCCGCCGCACCCTGTTCATCAATTGTCGGGGCCGACTCAGTGTAGAGAGCATGTTCCGAGCGAGGTGGTATGTCCGCCGCTGGTCCACTCGCGGATGGCCCAGGCTCCGCAGCCTGACGTGCCTCCAGTGTTGATATCACTACGTTGGGCATACGCTGGTCAGACGGGATCTTTTGACACCAAGCACCAGTAGTGAAGCGTGAGACTTACAGGAATCCAGAGTGTCGGTCCCCAGTGTTTCGGCCGCTGTAGGAGCCGCCATAAGGGGATACCCCTCGGTGCTGGTTAATTCAATGATGGGTGTCAGATCCCCATCATGTCCCACTGGTTCCTCTCCGCCCTCCTCTGGTGGGGACGCCCGTCCACCGCTCAACTGCTTCTGAGTAGGATGGGGAAGTGAGTTAGAAGTTGGGAAGTAGAATAGATGAATGAGGGAAATGAATGAAGACAGAGACAAACCTCGAGAATCTCGGTTATGAAGAGATCAGAGTCGGTAATCTCACTTCTCTCTCGGAGACTCCCTTGGTAGGTCGCACATTGCGACCCCTCACCTTTGGGCTCCTCTTCTTCATCTTCTCCCTTGCCTTCATCCTCTCTGGTTCCTCCTCCCCCTCTGGCTCCTCGTCATTGTCACGTTCTCCCAGCGGCATCGCTTCCGGATCATGTTCCTGGCCGAGCATCACTTTCACTAGGAAAGTTGGCTCCGCACGCCGCCCCCTTTGGCGTGCGTATGCGTCCATGGACATCATATAAGCATGCCGCCGATGGAAGTTCACTCATTCGGTAATTCGAACGAGCCCGACCTCTGGCAGTTGGATCCCGTTTTGCATTATCTTCTTCCAGATGGCTTCGACGCTCAGCGATTGCCGCAGGGTCATCCAGGCCGACCACAGTGCCAGGAGAATTGCATCTTGGGAAGTTCCGAGAAGATATCTTATCTACTTCCCGAGCAGTTCCCTGGACGCCTCATGTGACCCCCCCTGTGGGTAACGAGGATGTGGAAGCACCATGTGATGCTCCCGTTGCCGAAGTCCCGGCCTACGCAGGCCTCGCTGCCTGACGTGCCCTTGGTCCTCCCCTTCCGACGGCACCGTGCCTTCTTTCCCGTCGCCCGGTTTCCGCGCGAGTAACCTCGAGTTTCTGGACACGCTTGTGTAATAGCCCCTCAGGGTACACAATGGTCCAGTTTTCGGCATATTCGGTTGCTAGGCCGGCATCGACCCCGGTGGGAGGAAGAGTAACAACGTCGCCAGAGCTGAAAGTGGTAAACATAAACCACATCTGGCGCAGGACGCATGGATTCTTCTCCTGCCAGACAGCCGTGAATACCTTCTTCGACTTTCACTGAAGGCACCCAAACTACCTGCCGAATCGGGATGGCATGTAAGGCTCGCAGATCACCTTCCCGTTGATCCGAGCCACAAGCACCCCACCCCGAATGCTCTGGAAGTATTCCTGTTGTTCCAGAGAGCCTCTCCCGTTGTCCACTTGTTGGCCGACTGGGGTGGGGAACGGGATGAAGTTGAAGTTGGCATGGTTTCCAATGAGGATCCTCACGCCCTCTTCATTGAGCGTCAATGGCGCCACCCCTGCAATGTTTAGCAAGGACGGTCTCAAGCCATTGCCTGGAGGACGGACGACGTTTGGGAAAGTATACCCGCCGAGATGAGCCACCACCCAGCCATGGAAGATCTGGAAGGGACCACAGACACTCCGAGGCAACCCCCCTCGTGAGATGCGCCCCAGGATGGTATACAGCTTAGACAACATGGGGATGCCCAAGTTGAACCGTTTGTTGGCGGCCATGGAGCCCGCCATCACCAAAGTCGCTGGACGGACGCCCATCCTCGCGTCCCACACCGGAAGGAGCCACCCGCTCATGAAGGCGGCAAGGAACCCGGCATACTGGATGTTTGGGTCTCGGGCCTCAATGATGTGGTAACCCCATGATTGGTATTGCCCTGCCTCCAGGGTCTTCCAGTATGACCCGTCCTTGCTCCTCTGAGTCGCGGTTGGGAACCATTTTCCCCATCCCGGCATCTTGACGACAGGATCCCTCTCAAGGAACAAGCTGAACCAGCCCTTGTAGGAAATGTCCTTCAAGAAGTCCTTGACCCCGAGCCTCTCCTTGGCCAGCTGCAGCAGGTGCCACGTCAGCATACGCATCCGCAACCTATCTCCCCAGGTGTTCTATGGAGGAACAAACTCGTCGTATTGGTAACCCTCCAGTGGGATACCTCCGATGCAGTGAACATCCCAGAGACTGATGACGACTTCCCCATGATTAAGGTGGAACGTGTTGGTGTCAGGAGAACACCGGGTGAATAGCTCCGGTCCGAGTTCAGGCTGGCGGTGGGAGTGGAACTGCGATGTCCATACTGCCTCGAACAGGCCGATACACCGCAGTTTGTCCCCGAATTGGTCACAGGTATGGTGAACCCAAAATGCCCAGGCCCATTCACTGGTGAAGTTACCCCCGGACCGCAGGTCCAAATCCTTCAGCAAGCCCTTCGTGTCATCCGTGATGCTTTGACAGAACGTGCTCACGTAGAGGGCCGGAGAATCCTCTTCCACCGGCTCGTCCCCGGTAATGGTCCTAGTCCTCGGGTTCAGGACATAAACGTCCATATGTCTAGTTTCCCTGGAAGGATGGCTCTTGTTGGTGATGTTGTAGCGAGGAAGTTCGTCCTCCCGAGTCACCCATGACCGCGGCGTGTCCACTTCGAATCCCGGCAGGGGCACCTCCTCCAGAATGCCAAAATTCCAGAGTGGGAGGTTGTCCGACATGGGATATGCCTTCTGGGCCGGAGTCAGCAGATTGAACAAGGTCAGATTGTTGGAGACAATCACCTTGGTTCCATAAACCTCCTCGTTTGCTGCCATTTCTGTCCTACGGGCAGCGGCTTCCCCCTCATCAACTCGGTTTGCGGCCATCACGAATTTTTCAGGAGTTGGGCGAAATTAGGATGCAGTGAGCGGAATCGGAGAGATCGGCGCGAAATCTGGATAACTTGCGCGGAATCTTGGAGATGAGCGTTCAATCGGCACGCAGAGCGCAAAAAGGACCGACGAGGCACGAGATCACGACCGAATTTCGGATGGAATTCCGCGCTGCCAGTGCGTTTTTACGCACAGCCGTGGAAGCGATTTCGTGCACGAGAGCGTTAAGCTTATCGCGCGGAAAAAGCCGAAGTATGGATTTGGGACCCAATGCCCCTTTTTATAGGCGAGGCCAGGGTTCCATGCCACGCAGAAAGAGGATTTTGCGCACGTCTGTATGTTTTGCGCGCCCCATCGGAATTTTGCGCGCAACTTGAGCAGGAGGCTCAGCCCTTTGGCGTTTCGGCATTTCCCTTGGAATCCGATCGTTGCGACCTCTCACCGATCCAATTCCACGGGAGGGGGGGGGGGCATTTGTTGACACCGAAAAAAGCCCATAACTCCTGGAGGAAGTTTTGAAATGACGAAGCGAAGTCATATTCAGAATCAGAGGCCCGATCTGGAGGCCCAGGATGTGGTGCGCGAAATAAAGGAGGCTGCGTGTGAAAAATTGTTCTGCGTGCATAGAATCATCGGGTTTTGCAGAATTGAGCCATTGAGGCACGCAATATTTGAGCGCCCCGGTTCCCCGTGGTGAGCTTTTGCGTGCCGGCTGCGCTCGGCGCGAAGAATTTCGCGCGCCACCTGGATTCCGCACCGGAGGTCGCCTATAAATAGGAGGTGACCACGAACGGTTTGGGGGTTGAGGAATCCGAAGCGACTCCCGTGCGTGCAATTCAGTTCCCCCCGCGCGAAAGATGACTTCCCGGTAAAACCCTCATTTCGCGCAACCTTGCCCCGGAGTTCGCCTTTGCGCGCAACTCCACCGGCTTTAGTGAATTTTCCCCCTCCCCAGTGTTCCATCCTTGCACGCAATGCGTGTCTCGTGCGTGCAATAGGCTGCCGTGCGCGCAAAACCCTACACGTAGTTCCCTATCCACGTGCAATTCCTTTTATCCAATTGCGCGCCGTCCCGGAGTTTTGCGCGCAAACCTTCCCTTTTGCGCGCAAAGCCCAGGACTCCTCACCTTGACGCCCCTTGGCTGCCCCCTGCACTGGCACCTGATGTCTCCCCTACCGGGCATGCACGCCATGTGTTGTTTTCCCGTACGGACTCCCAGGCTCATGTGAATTAACCTCAAGGTCCCTTGGGCCGTGTTTCCCACTGTGTTGATTATCCTTATGCTTCTCCGCATAGGCACGCTAACGGCTATTGCTTCTCCGCATAGCCACGCTAACGTGGACCCCCTGGTGGTTTGCCCTGCGGCCCCCCTTCACAATGCCCTGGCCGATGCCTTCCCTTCCACAAGGGGTAGAGGGCGTTGGGAATATAAGCCCTAGGGGTGTGGAGAGAACCCACCTCGTCCAAGCTGCAGGACGTTAAACTGCTAAGCACCTCGTCCTTAACACAAGACGTTAAACTGTGGTTTGACCCCGTGCTTCCCACGCAGGCTCCCCCCAGCTCGGACATTTTTTATGCCACTCGTCTCCACGGGAATAGACTCTTCCTCACACGGAATGAGATCCTCCTTGTCGGAGCAGCGTTTTTCCGCGGGGGAAGGGCTGCCTCAGAGCGTAAGCCCCTAGCCTTCTTTGCGGATGATTGCACCCGTGCATCTCCGTACTTCCCCCTTGCCAAGGCCAGTGGAGTCCTTTTCCCACTGTGCTTTGTCGCACCCGAGGCCTCCACCCTGGAGTAAGCCCCAACACCAGGGGCTGCTAACCACGCATAAGCCCCTGTTTCCTCTTTGGGCCGCTCAACGCGTAAGCCCCATTCCGCTTCTCACGGACGCACCCTTCACGACATGATCGCCTGGTCCCTGCTGCCTCTTGTTTCTCACACTGAGCATGACTCATGTGGGCTTAGAGTGCACATCGACCATGAAATCCTCTTATGGGCTACCCCAGAACGTAAGCCCCATCCCAGCGAACTACGTGGACTTTGATCCGTGCTAACGCACGGTACGTAGGAAGCCTCCACAAGGTTCAAGCCCACCACCCGGTCATCCCGACATCTCCATGTCAGTTCCCTGACCCTCTTGGTCCACCTCAGAGTGTAATCCCCAAATCTTTCGTCCCGCATGACGTTAAACTGTATTATGTCCCGCATGACGTTAAACTGTATTCCGTCCCGCATGACGTTAAACTGTATTCTGTCCCGCACGACGTTAAACTGTATTCTATCCCACATGACGTTAAACTGTATTCCGTCCCGCATGATGTTAAACTGTTTGCCGTCCCGCATGACGTTAAACTGTATCGCGTCCCGCATGACGTTAAACTATATCCCATCCCGCATGACGTTAAATTGTATCACGTCCCGGATGACGTTAAACTGTATCCCCCCTCTTGGGCCATCTCAGAACGTAAGCCCCATGTCTCACTCCACCGTCCATCCTGATCCTTACCCGGGCCGCCATATCCCGGTGAGATCATGCCACCCCATCCCACTCCATGACATATGGGAAGCCTCCCACGTGCTGGCCCCAACATCAGTGTTCCCCCCAGGGATCCTTCAACCCGATCCATCTCCGCAAGATGTTAAACTCGCGACATACCTCGTGTTAAACATGAGAAGCTGAGGAAAACTTCAGATGGTACACATTCCCCGCATTCGATGTGGGATGCCTCGGGCTTCCGCGCCCTCGAGAAGCCCTATGATGAGGGACCAATGACAGACATGCCGACGACACCCCAACGTGACCATTCTCCTCACCGAAGGTTGCTTTCCTGACAAGACCCCTTGGAGCGTCTTGACGGAAGCAGCGTAATTAACTGGAATCCATGTAGATATGGCACTTGGAATGAAATTCACGAACCCTTCTTAAATCTATGAGTGAGACCCGGACTAGGTAATGATCTCAGAGGAGGAATCCACAGAAGAATGAACCGACATCCCATCATCCTGGTTTCGATCAAGGAGCAGACGTCCCTGAACAAGGAACGGATGCCGCCCGCCTTTGGAAAGCGGGAATGCGGGGCAACAAGCAGTGCACCCTCCCCCACGGACATATGTGCGCGCCCCAGCGAAAGTGTCGGAAACAAAAAATGGTGAACCCAACGTGAAGCTATTATCCTCAAAACGGGGAATGGTAGCTGTTGGGGCATCAGAATAATAGCATGTCACGAGGTCCGGGTAACCCTCACCGGGACGTGAACCCGCCAGGGGTCGAGGACGTCAGGACGTTGACTACTCCGTTCTGCGACGTCGTCAGCGTGGATCCCTATCACCTACCATGGATGAAGGAATTTTGCTGGGCCTTGGTTATTGATATCCTTTCCTGTTGATACTAATGGGTTCATCTCCCTATTTCCAGGAATCAGATCACTGCATCCGGAGCTCGATCGCCACCTGCCCACCGGCGCAGGGGCAGGGGCAGTACCAATGCGGCTACCCCGCGCGGTCCCACCTATTCGGCAGTCGCTCCGGCATCGACCGTCGTAGCAGCCGGGCGCCCGCGCCCCCTCTCCCAGTCAGAAATCATCCAAAGGATGGTGATCAATAACCTGGTTCGTAGGTATGACGAGGAAGGGGTCATCCCCACCAGGGGCATGGACCGCTTGGATCTAGAGGCGGCTGTGCCTCACCACCATCGCCGCCCTCGAGGGCCGCGTAGGGAGCCGCCGCTCCCCACACCGACGTTCGACCGCTTTGGGAGCCTATCCTCGGAGCGATTTGACGCAGCCCTCCCC
Source organism: Viscum album (assembly GCA_963277665.1). Taxonomy (NCBI): domain Eukaryota; kingdom Viridiplantae; phylum Streptophyta; class Magnoliopsida; order Santalales; family Viscaceae; genus Viscum; species Viscum album. The sequence goes on from CAUJRU010003163.1 coordinate 24,358, forward strand.
TACGCCAATGAGGTGGGGGATGTACGGGTCCACCCGATCGGCGATCCATCCCAGGGGTTAACGCAAGAACCCCCGCCAGGCTGCGTCGATGCCGCCGCCCGACTCCCCGAGCCAAGGAGCAGGCAATCTTTATGCCCGCACCGCCGGTTCCGGCCCATCTGACTCGACGCCAGCGTCGGGCGCGAGCGGGAGAGAATGCCCATCCTAGGGCTCCAGCATCAGCAACCACTGTGGCCTGAGCCACTGCTGACTCCTGTTCCCAGATCCCTGCACATGTTGAGCCGGGGCAGCCGCGTGCCTGACTTGGATCGAAACCCCGACCGCCCTGCAGGCAGGTTGGGTCGAATCTCCCGGTCGCGGACACTGGCAATGACCACTGCGGATCAATCCGCGGTAGTGCCGCTCACTATGAGGGCTCATTCCATGCCACCGATCTGGGAAACCGAAAGCTTCTTCGCGACAGCTTTGCTCCGGGTATGACTCCTCCCAGCGCCCACTGCATGGGGTATGAGGTCACTCCCCCTACTGTTGGTCGTGATCATGGAGCCGCTGTGTATCAAGTCGCTCACTCACATGGAGGTCCTCCCCGTGTCCCTTTCGACATCTTTCTCGATGCTTCTCGCACCCCGGCCTTCGGTCCCCTATGCCCCAGCTCTATTGTGGCTTGGGGACCCCATGACGAAAGTCGTCCTTACCCTGAGGAGCTACCCAGGGGCCGGAAGGTCATGTGTTGTCGCCATAGGAGGAATGTCAGGGGTGTCCGGACGGAAATCAGACCAGTCCGTTTCTCGGATTCTGAGGTAGAGTACGACTCGACGACGGAGCCTCCCCCCTAAACTTTTGAGTTGAGGGCAGGGATGAGGATGCGGCGTGTCAGTCCCGTACTCCCCGAATGCAAGATCTGTATGATTCCCTCCTACCTTTAAAGGTATATCCAGGAGGACGGGGACTTGGTGTACCGCTAGGGATCAAGCCCGCAGTTTCCGCTGACCTCCTTAGAAGCACCTCCCGCCCCTGTTAGGGAGTGTGAGGAACTTTTCTGGGGACCGACGGGAGAATCGCGAGGCGACACACCCTCGGAGAGCACCAACGCTGTGACAGGAGGCCCATCCACCGGCCCATCCTATCGCGACATGGCAGCCTTGGCACTACAACCCCTGGAGGATGACCCAGGGATCGACGGCCAATCGGCCTGTTCGCCGTATTCCCTGCCGGCCAGCCCCCCACCCCGACGGCCTGCCTCGGCGCCATTGCCAATTCCCCGACTTTCCTTGGTGGACGAGCAGGGGAGGCAAGTTACGGACCCCGAGCTGGAGCTGTGGAGCTTCTAGACCATTCTTGTAGCGGGCCACATCCCTGAGAAGTTTTTGCCGGTCGCAGAATCGGGTTTTGATGTGCTAGAGCCACTCACCTCGGGAGAGTTTGAATGATTCTACCAGATTCTTCGGGTGAATCACTCACATCTCCGCCATCAACTAGATCCTTATCCCGGGATCCAAGCGCATCTCGAGGAGATTGGTGAGTAGTGCCGCCGGGTCGACCTAGCAGTAATCCCCACAGTCCGGCACCCCGAGTCGCTGGACCACCATGAGGCCCTTCAGCAACAATGCGTCCAAAGTTTTCAAGTACTCCGCAGAGTTATTGAGGAGGCCACCCCCCATGCGCACGTCCGCGGGTGGGGGCAGTACGCATCTCTCCTCTTCTGTGCGATCCGCTGGCAGCCCGATCCACTGGGCGGCCCTGATGGAACGTTGCCAAGGGCAGTAGCAGTCAACATGGCTGACCCTTCAAATGAGGGAAACATTGTAGATCCCCTCGACGGGGACTCAACCCCCGAGGAAAGGCCGCTATTGGACCCATCTGGGAGGATTACTCCCCAACAGAGGAGCCTCCTAGGCCTTCCTGTACCCACAGAGGCACTGGCGCTGGGCCGAATCATCAGTAAGGGTAAAGATCCCGTCAGGTCTGTCAATCTCGCCGACCCATCTGCCTCAGTGCAGAAGGTAGAGGAAGATCCCGAGAAGGCCACGCTGCACCAACAGCTAGCCGAGCAAAAGAGGCTGGTTGATGAGCTCCTGGCCGAACGCATTGCAGAGCGGCGGCCTGACTACGACAACCCTAGACCAGGACAACATGGGAAGGAGCATCTACCCCTTGCTAAGATCCCCCCGGGCAACCGTGACCATGACGTGTTCGCTGACAGGGGAGACACTAGAGCCCATGGCAAGAGGGCGTGATATGTTTCGCCGAACCCTTCCGAGCGGCGAGACAACCTGGGGGACCCTGCTCGATTTCCTCCCGCCGCTCCGAGAGTGTCTCCGCCAGCTGCCCCCCGAGGTGCTGAGCGCGACTATCGTATCGAAGAGCCTGGAAATGCGTTTGTGGTTAGAGATCCCCGTCAGGACAGGAATCCGCATCCGGATGATCTGATGGAAGTACTCATCGCTCGCTTGGAGGCCCTGGAAACTCGGCAGGTGGTGATCCCACCGGATGGCAAGCCGTACCCCGCATGGGTGGATGACATGCCGACCCAGCTGGGATTTGGGAACCCCACAATTTCCCCCTTTAACGGGACCAGAGACCATCCAAAACACTTGGCCCACTTCAACTCAAGGTAAGAGCCTATGTTAGGGACTTCGGCGTAGCAGGAGGCTGCCAAGATCCGGTGCTTCGTTCAGACACTAGAAGGGCCAACATTAGTTTGGTACAGCCAGCTCCCTGTTGGATCAATGACTAGCTGGGAGGACCTTTGCCAACAATTCCTCTACCAGTTCAGTTCCACAACCCGGAAGACGAACATTGCAGACCTCTTCAGGTGCAAGCAAAGGCCAGACGAGTGAGTCGCGGACTTCGTCGCCCGGTGGAAGGAGCTCATGTACTCCCTTGACATGCCACTGACTCAGGAGAAATTACTGACGATGTGTGTGGGGAACGTCAAGGAGGAGTTGGTTCCTTCCCTGATCACACAGAATTACCCTGGAGGGTTCCGGGACTTCTCGGACAAGGCTCAACGCCTCGAAGAAGCCCTACAATAAGCCAGTCCGGCATGCCCGCTGCCTCCTGGGATCTCTGTAAGGAGAGCCACCAGAGACGAGCCCGCTGTTGTGGCGCAGATAGAGGCCCCCAGATAGCTAGATTTGCTGCCAGTGAGGCTAGCTCAGCAGGCTCATAGGGGTCCACCCCCACAGCCTCCGGCCCAGCAGCGACCGCCTCAAAATCGGCAGGCGCCTCCGCGTAACGCACATCCACCACCTAGGTGAGGTAATCCGGCTCCGCCTCCTTGGCCTGGTCCTCCGGCCCCTGGCCATGGCCAGCCCCCAAGAGTCCCCATTCCAGATAGAAGGAATCAGGCTTACTCTTTTGGCAAGGGCCAAGTCCCTGGTTATTTCCGTAGCGCCTTGGAGCAGAGGATCGTGCGACTGCCTGAGTGCCGGAAGCCAGAAGAGGCGTGTCTCATGGATCGCCCTAACTACTGCCCTTATCACCGGTTCCTGGGACACACCATCCAGCAATGCTATGTGTTCAAGGACTGACTCCAAGGCCAGATTGACATCAACATAGTCAGGTTGGGCCCAGCCCCGACACAGGTGGAAAGTTTCTTCATGGGATCAGATGGCAGTAGTGACGACGGGGATGGGTGGGAACAGGTTTCCGACCATGGGTCCCAGAAGTATAATGACTGGATGGCCTGCTGGATGGTCGCCCGTGCCCATGGCATCATCCGTGCCTGCCTGGATCAGCCAGAGCCCTCGGAATCTACGAGCGACGCTTCAGCATCGTCGTCCCAGCCTACTTCTTCCCAGAAGAGCATGCGGCAGCGCAGGAAGAAAGAACACGCCCTGCCATTCCCGTCGTATTCTCGCACGCTTGGCAATTTCATGCCCCCGAGAAAGGGGATCCCTCCGAGACCCCATCCGGTAATGGATGACTCCTTGAGTGAGAGCCCGAGGTATGCTTCGGTTAACACCGTAGAGGTGGTAAATCCCTTTGTGGCTCCCGACGATGAGGAGCGCTAGGTGGACCTCCCCGAGATCCTGGGGTATGCTTCGGTTAACACCGTAGAGTTGGTAAATCCCTTTGTGGATCCTGATGGTGAGGAGCTCCAGGTGGACCTCCCCAATGTCCACAGCTGTCGCCAATGTCGACGGAGCCGTGGCTACGTAAATCGCCGGGGCACGGTGGTCGTCACCTTCAGTTAGGCCATGCACGCTACCGAGACCAGGCAGCAGGCCCGGTATAGAGAGCAACACTCGCGGCTCCCTCACCCGGTGACAACAGGTTCGCTTCCACCACCGTTTGTGTTGCTAGATCAGGCGGAATCGCCTTGCCCGCGTCGCAACCAGCCCAGCCCTGCCACTGGCCGACTACGGCCTTCCGGTCCTAGCATGGCAGCCACCTCCCAGGCTTCAGCTGGTGAACAGCGGGACGTGCCTAGTACCAGTCAGTCACCGGTCCAGCCAGTAGGGCCCGTCAGGCCCCCAATCGCAGAGAGACCTCCTATATGTAGAAGCTCGCGTTTGGCCTGAAAGTATGATGTCCTGAAGCATCTGGACGGCATTCCGGCAAGGATTTCCATCCTTTAGGCTGTCCTCCTGTCGGCCGAAATGCGTGAGGCGCTCGCCAAGGCTCTAAGGAGCCCCCTCCAGTTTGAAACGGAGGTAGAGGCCGTAGAAGCCTTCCACACCGAGGTGATTGAGGACGCGGAATGTCAGGGGGTAATCTCATTCTCCGGTGAAGATGAAGACCCTCCCATACAGGGGCACATCCGCCCGCTGTACATCACCGACCAGTTCAATGGCATGGTGGTCCGTCGCTATCTTGTCGACACGGGTTCTGGGATTAACTTGATCCCAACTTGGACACTGCGAAAACTGGGGTTGTCTGAGGATGATTTAACTCCCTCTGACCTCAGAATCTAGGGGTATGACAGGATCGAGAAAACTCCACTCGGTAAGATTCGTCTGAAGACCCAGTTCGGTGGATTAATTGCCAATACTGAATTCATGGTTTTCTCTCAGTATATTGCCTACAATGCATTGATGGGAAGGCCGTGGCTCCATCTTCACGCAGAGGTTCCCTCATCATACCATCAGTGCCTCAAATACTCCCCTAAGGGTTGAGTGGGTGTGCTCCAAGGAGATGTGTCTCTGTTTTCCTCTTGTGAAGCTCGTTACTCGGACACTGACTATTACAAGAGCAAGGACAAGCAAATCCTGGCAGGTGAGGTTGATCCCGCCGCTGTCGCGAGTGATCCCTGGGTAGGTTTGGATGGCGCATATGTCTTCCCAATCCATCGGTTGGAGGCCACGACTCCCGATATGGGAGAGTTCTTTGTTGTCTCTGGTACCAGCGGAATGCATATTTCCGGGTCTAAGCGACGGCGGGAAATCACCTCGTACTCTTACACCAACCAGTCCCAGGTGATCCTCGAGCCTCCTACCCCCGTACGATATCGGGACGTTGGGCTCAGGGCAACAACGGTACGTCATACATGCCTGTTTCTCCGAGACGGAATCGACCGGCTCAAGCCAACGTGACACCACTGGTTCGATGTCGTAAAGCGTGGCCCCTTGGGCCGCATGCCGGATGGGATTGGATCAACCGCCTTTGTCGCTACAGTCTCTACGGTGCACGAGTCTCCCGTCGTGACGACCTCTGCCGCCCAAGCCGGTGCTAGCTCCCCATCAGGGTCGAGCAGCCCTGAAACGGCTCCCCCCATGGACGATCCTTCCACAAGCGGAGAAGAAGACATGGAAGATGCTACTCCTGCCTTTGAGGAGGGCGTCTCTGCCACGGTCGACGGGCTCGTACAGGTGATCCTCAGTAGTGAGGCGGACACGAGACCCACCTTGGTCAGCACCGCTATGCCTCCTGAGGAACAGAAACGGTACATAGACTTCCTCAGACAGCACCATGATGTGTTTTCCTAGAGTTATGACGAGATGCCGGGACTAGATCCCCAGGTAGCCATCCACCACCTTGGCCTCCCAGCAAGCCATCATGGGTTCAAGCAGCCTCCCAGAAAAATGCACCCCTTTCATGGTGCCATGGTTGAGGCCGAAGTTGATAAGCTCATTAAGGCCAACTTCGTCACGGAAGTTCAGTACCCCAGGTGGCTAGACAACATTGTGCCCGTCAGGAAGAAGAATGGGTAGATCAGGGTCTGCATCAACTTCCGCGATCTTAATCACCACTGTCCGAAGGATGACTTTCCCCTTCTCGTGATAGAGTTGTCGATCGACGCAACGGCCGGGTCCCAAGCCCTCTCCTTTATGGATGGGTACTCCGGGTACAACCAGATCTGGATGGCCCCCAAGGATGAAGAGTTCACTGCCTTCAGGGCCCCCTAGGGCACTTTCTGCTATCGGGTTATGACCTTCGGCCTGAAGAACGCGGGTTCCACCTATCAACGGGCTATGCACCGCATATTAAAGTCGATCCTCGGGACGCTGGTGGAGTGCTATGTAGATGACCTAGTGGTTAAATCTCGTCAGCGCCAAGACCATCTCAAAGACCTCGAGAAAGTGTTCGGTTTGCTCCGTTCTCACCACTTGAAGATGAACCCATTGAAGTGTGCCTTTGAGGTCATCTCCAGAAAGTTTCTTGGCTTCATCGTTAGGTATCGAGGCATCAAGATCAACCCCAAGAAGATCAAGGCCATCCGTGAGATGCCTCCCCCAAGCAATATTCGGGAGCTTCGAGGCCTCCAAGGCCACTTAGCCTATATACGCCGATTCATAGCGAATCTGGCCGGAAAGTGTAAGCCCTTTTCTCGGCTCATGAAGAAAGGCGCCGCCTATGGGTGGGATGAAGAGTGTCAGACCACTTTTGAGGAAATCAAGCAGTATCTGCTTCAACCACCGGTCCTCATGCCACCCATTCCCAGAAACCCGTTAGTCCTTTACGTGACCGCCCTGGAGAGATCCCTCGGCACCCTTCTCGCCCAGAAGAACAACGCGGGAACAGAGAATAGCCTCTACTACCTCAGCCTCATGCTCCTCGATGCGGAAGTTAGATACTCTCCCATCGAGAAGAGCTGCATGGTGCTCGTATTCGCCGTACAGAAATTGCGGCACTACTTGCAGCACCACGAGGGACAGCTGGTCTCTCGAGTAGACCCGTTGAAATACATCCTGAGCCGGCCTATGTTGACCGGCCGATTGGAACGCTGGGCGGTGATCCTCCAGCAGTTCAACATTAGGTTCGTACCTCAGAAGGCCATCAAAGGACAGGCATTGGCAGACTTCTTAGCTGCCCATCCAACATCTGCGGACCAACCATTGGATTTGTTCTTTCCTGATGAGGCAATCCTCTCAGTCGATCACGCCACCCCATGCTGGAAGATGCACTTTGATGGCACCTCCCGAAGCCCTACTGGTAGAAGGCTCAACGATCAAAGTCTTAACAGAGTGGGCCTGGGTATCATCTTTATCACCCCGGAGCAAGCCGTTTTGCCATATTCTTTCTTTTTGTCAGAAGGCTGCACCAACAATGAGGAAGAATATCATGCCCTCATCACCGGCCTCGAGTTGGCTCTGGAGGTTGACGTACCCCACCTGTATGTAAAAGGGGACTCTAAGCTAGTCATCAAGCAGGTTAACGATGAATATGCTGTCAGGAAGCCAGAACTCATGTCATTGCTGGAGTGCACCCTTCATCTAATGGAAAAGTTCCCATCCCGACCAGATGTCGTTCATGTTCCCCGGTCACAGAACAGTCGAGCGGATGCTTTGGCCAGCCTGGCCGCATCACTCGCGGATCCCGGACAGGATGACCTAATCATCCACATGGCGCACCGAAGAGTCATTGCTCCTATTATCCCGGAGGGCGGTCGTGGCCCGCGAGTGAACCATCTCACCACTGGTGCCCCCGCGTAAGGACCCCCCCAGGGCTTTAGGCGTGGTGATGGAGACAGTTCCTGACTGGAGAACACCCTTGGTTGAATATCTCCGGCACGATAGTCTTTTGATTGACCGAGTAGAGCGGGAACGAATCTGGCGCCGTGCGCCGCAGTTCACCCTTCAAAGTTGTCCCAGCCATGAGAAGCTTCTTTAAAGGTGTGGGTTTGACGGTGTTCTCCTCCATTGTCTTCAAGGAGTTGAGATCCCACAGGTCATGAAAGAAGTGCACGCTGGTTCTTGTGGTGCCCACCAGGTTGGGTCGAAGTTGTCCCACCAGATTCGGAGACTGGGATACTTCTGGCCCTCCATGATCCACGACTGCATCGAGTACGCCAAGAGGTGTCATGCGTGCCAAGTTCATGCTAACTTTGTGCATCGTTCACCGGAGCCTCTCCATACTACTAAGTATTCTTTTCCCTTTGTATTCTGGGGGTTGGATGTCGTAGGGCCTTACCCGCCGGCGACGGCCCGCCAGTGCCGGTTCATCTTAACCGCCAGAGATTTCTTCTCAAAGTGGGCAGAGGCAGCCCCGCTTAGGGAAGTCAAGGCTGGTTCTATCGCCGACTTCGTGAGTTCCAATATCATTCACCGGTTGGGAACACCTCACACTATCCTCACGGATAATGGAACCAACTTCCGAGCGGCCGAGATAAAAAGATTGTACGCCAAGTACAACATTCGCTCTAACCACACCTGCCGCTGTCATGCGCAGGCGAATGGACAGATTGAGGCGTCTAACAAAACCCTCTCTAACGTTCTTCAAAAAATGGTTTGTCAGAACAAGAAAAGTTGGCCGAACAAGCTCCCCAACGCCCTCTGGGCTTATAGGATGACGACTCACAATTCTACCCAGGTGACTCCGTATTCCCTGGTATACGGAGCTGAGGCCATCATTCCCATCGAGGTCTAGCTTCCCTCATTGCGCATGGCGGTCTACGACCAGCAAGCACCGAACAGAGTTGTCGAGATCCATCTAGCTGAATTGGAAGCGCCGGATGGAAGTAGGCTTCGCACTTTACATTACTTGAAAAGGCATTAGAGTAGGATGGCTCGAGCTTTCGATAAGAAGGTTCGCCTCCGCTCCTTCCTGCAAGGTGACCTGTTCTTGGCTCTCAGAGCGCCAATGATTCCCAGCAGGAAACCACCCAAGTTGGAACCCAAGTGGGAGGGACCTTTTATTGTCCACAAGGTCTATCCCAATGGTGCGTATTCCCTGGTGACTATGGATGGTGAGCGTATCACTCCTCCCACCAACACTAGGTTCCGAATTGGAAGCACTGGACGGAAGTAGGCTTCGCTCTTCACATAACTTGGAAAGGCATCAGATCATGATGGCTTGAGCTTTCGATAAGAAGGTTCGCCTCCGCTCCTTCTTGCAAGGTGACCTGGTGTTGGCTCTCAGAGCGCCAATGATTCCCAGCAAAAAACCACCCAAGTTGGAACCCAAGTGGGAGGGACCTTTTATCGTCCACAAGGTCTATCCCAATGGTGCGTATTCCATGGTGAATATGGATGGTGAGCGTATCACTCCTCCCACCAACGCCTGGTTCCTCAAGAAGTACTTTTCCTAGATAGTATGGTCCTGCATGACCTTAAACTGTATGGTCCTGCATGACCTTAAACTGTATGGTCCTCCATGACCTTAAACTGTATGGTCCTACATGACCTTAAACTGTATGGTCCTGCATGACCTTAAACTGTATGGTCCTGCATGACCTTAAACTGTATGGTTTTGCATGACCTTAAACTGTATGGTCCTGCATTACCTTAAACTGTATGGCTCTGCATTACCTTAAACTGTGTGGTCCTGCATGACCTTAAACTGTATGGTCTGGCACGACCTTAAACTACACTCTGCCCTATATGTGGGCTCCATGGTCCGAGCTCTAAGACCTAAAACTAAGATCCTATTTTGGTTCTGCCCTTTTCACGGTCCGAGCTCTAAGATCTAAAACTAAGATCTATATTTCGTCCAACATGACGTTAAACTATATTTCCAGAACTACGTCTAGCATGATTCCCATCTTAATGGGATACGTAGTAACGCCCAGACTTTGCGTCTTTGGGTCCAGCTTGAGGTCCGCTGTCGCGTCTGTTTCGCCTTTGGGACTTTGACCATAGGGTCGCGTGGCGTGGTGTGAGATTATGTCCCCATTCACGTCGGGTTTTCCATAGTTTCACCATGCGCAACCTGTTCTCAGGGTTTAGCCCTCCTCTGTCCAATGGAATTTAAAGACGCATATCAAGAACTACGTGTGGCTTGATTCCCATCCTTATGGGATACGTAGGACCACCTACACACCTAGATGTCAGGTCCAGCCCCATCTATGAGGAAATCCCATGATCTCCCGGTGCCCAGGGTATTTGGCATTACACCCCCTCTTTTGCCCAGGGATCCGCCATCTTTTGGCCACTCTCGGACTGAGCCCTCTGACCCTTTCCAGTGGTCTACTGATGTGCTCAAGGAACTCTGGTCTAGAACTTGGAGTGCCAGATTCGACTTAGGCAAGTTCCATCCACTTTCCAAGCTTCGTGTTCCCCTTCATTCGGGCCCCCGTCATCATTCATACCTGGAGGGACCCCCAAGAACGGCCTGGATACAACACCCGAGGGCTCTCCTACCGTCATGGGACAACGCCCCCGAGGGTTTCAGACAACAAATTGATACAAATCCCGTGTTGCGAACATGGTCAGCGGTTGATGCTCATTTGTTTGTCCCCGTGGCTAACATGACAGGATGCTGCGTTGCGAACATGGTCACCAGTAATCCTCAGTCGTCACGCCGGTTCCCTAGGCCCTGAATGTTGGTGGCATGGTTCATGTCATGTTCCGCCCCGCCGTGTCAAGGTGGAATCTCGACACTCCTTGTACTAACCCTCAGTACACCCCCGCACATCAGACAGACCTAGCTATGTAACAGTGTCTCTCGGGGCTCCCGCGATCTGAGCGCTAGAGTATGTGCTTGGGTATCTTCTTTACGGGTTGCGTGCAGCTTGACCTTCATCCCCCTAGGGAGTGAGGAGTCGCCCAGACATTGCATTTCGGGCCCAGCATAGCTGGGAGCTAGCATCTCCTGCCCCTCCCTGATTGTTGAAACCTCGTAGGCTCCCTTAGCCCGAGGCTCCTCTCTTGGTTGGTCCAAACCATATGACCTTAAACTGTGGTGTTGGTCCAAACCATATGACCTTAAACTGTGGTGTTGGTCCAAACCATATGACCTTAAACTGTGCTGTTGGTCCAAACCATATGACCTTAAACTGTGATATTGGTCCAAATCATATGACCTTAAACTGTGTTGTTGGTCCAAACCATAAGACCTTAAACTGTGTTGTTGGTCCAAACCATATGACCTTAAATTGTGTTTCTGGTCCTATCACATGACCCTAAACTGTGACATTATCATCCTAGCCGCACGACGAAAAACAGCACTGCATTGTGGTGACCTATTTGTAGAGGACATCACGTTGGGTATTGGTCTTGTGCCATGCCATTTGTCAACACCTATCATGACTTAATGCTTGTGGTGACACCATGGCCTACTACTCTAGGTCTGTCACTTCACAAAAAAACCACTCACCTTAAAGGACAAATGAGATTTATCAAATTCCGCTTCATTTAGTGCAAGGTCCACGCCCGCACTCCCCTTTTCCCTTAGCACTGGTATCTTACCATGTCACTTTCAGAACTATGTATGGCTTGATTCTCATCCTTATGAGATACGTAGGAATGCCTGGGGCACTTCCCCGCGGGTCCAGCCAACCTTCGTGTTCGGTCCCTCGACTCGAGCATTTCCCCGGAGAGAACATGGTAAGTAGGGCTTAGGTCCTCCTTCAAGTCGGGTTTTGTAACTTCCTGTCCATGTGTCCGTTTCTCCCCTTTCCTCACGGTCTGAGCTCTAAGACCTAAAACTAATATCCTCACGGTCCGAGCTCTAATACCTAAAACTAATATCCTCACGGTCCAAGCTCTATGACCTAAAACTAAGATCCTCACGGTCCGAGCTCTAAGACCTAAAACTAAGATCCTCACGGTCCGAACTCTATGACCTAAAACTAAGATCCTTACGGTGCGAGCTCTAAGACCTATAACTAAGATCCTCACGGTCCGAGCTCTAAGACCTAAAACTAAGATCCTCATGGTACGAGATCTAAGACCTAAAACTAAGATCCTCACGGTCCGAGCTCTAAGACCTAAAACTAAGATCCTCTCAGTCCAAGCTCTAAGACCTAAAACTAAGATCCTCACGGTCCGAGTTATAAGACCAAAAACTAAGATCCTCACGGTCCGAGCTCTAAGACCTAAAACTAATATCCTCACGGTCCGAGCTCTAAGACCTAAAACTAAGATCCTCTCGGTCCGAGCTCTAAGACCTAAAACTAAGGTCCTCTCAGTCCGGGCTCTAAGACCTAAAACTAAGATCCTCACGGTCCGAGCTCTAAGACCTAAAACGAAGATCCTCTCAGTCCGAGCTCTTAGACCTAAAACTAAGATCCATATTCCATCCCGCATGACGTTAAACTGTATTCCGTCCCTCATGACGTTAAACTGTATTTTCAAGAACTACGTGTGGCTTGATTCTCATCCTTATGAGATACGTAGGACCGCCCAGACGTTTCGTCTTGGGTCCAGCCCCATGGATTACTAAACCACATCCTTCCTTATTGTCGGCCACTCGGCCCGACTTCATGGGAAGTTGTGTAATCAGGATATCTACCCCGAGCATGTTCGGGATTCCCCATGGTAATAATGGGAAGCGGCAGTTCTCTCGCCAAAGAGGTCCTGCCTGGAAATTGGGACGACCCATGGTCAGGTTGGTACGTCCGCCTAATGTGCCTTTGCCATGGTGGCACAATTTTGGGAGTGTTGGAATCTATTCAAACAAACCACCACTCCACCTTCCATGCATTGCGTCCCCCCTTATTCGGATCCTCATTTACTTTTGTGTGTTACGGGACCCCCTAACAGTATGGATGCTCGACCTGTGGTCCGCCTAGTGTCCTGGGCCTACGTTCCGGAGAACTGGTCATGTTTGACGGGACCCCCTAATAGTATTGATGCTTGACCTGTGGTCCGCCTAGTGTCCTGGGCCAACGTTCCGGAGAACTGGTCATGTTTGACGGGACCCCCTAACAGTATGGGTGCTCGACCTATGGTCCGCCTACTGTCCTGGGCGAACGTTCCGGAAAACTGACCAACGATATTTGAGTTAGGCCCCGTTTTGCGAACATGGTCAGCGGTCAGACCTCATTTATTGTCCTCCCATTCCAGGCCAATGTGATATGGATGCTGTGTTTCCGCCACGGTTGACAGTTATCCTCCATGGTTGCGCCCCATTGGGTTCAGAATTTGGGCAGCGCGATTCACCCTTCCTCTCCATTCCCCTGTGTTCAGATGGATTTCAATGCCCCCGGAATTTCCCCACTTGTGTGGAAGAGAACATTGAGAAGTCAACACATCAATCGGCTCAGGGGTCTCCTCAGAAGTCCAGGCCCAATTTTGGATGCTTGAAGCTTGGTCAATGCCCCACAGTTGAACGAAATGATGGTACGAGCATCTTCTGCTCCTTGCGTTGGGCATGACCCACAGGAGCCTAGGGATGAGATGTTATTCGTTTCGAAACTATGGTTGAGCGCATTAAACCAAGGGTAAAAATGAGTGAATTTGGCCATGTATTGGATTGAGACGATGAGCGGTACAAGAAGAAAGTTCATGAGATGAAAAAAAACCCTTTGGGGTCAGCGTGCTGAAGCGATCTTTCCAGCACTGCTACCCTTTGGCTGGTAGCTGCCAGGACCGCTTCTTGCTCTTTGAAGAATCTCTCCTCATCGGCCACCATAGAGCGCAGCTCACCAGTGTAACTCCCAGACCCCAGCTACCCAAAGTCGGTGCATTACTTCGTAACATTGGCATGATCACAAAAGATCAAGTCTCAAAAGACCGATTAGTTTAGCATCCTTGGAAACACTAGATACATTCATAAGTCTTACATTACATCATAAAGTGAAAAACTAATAACAAAGTCTTCATAGTCCACACTCATATCCTCTTCTGACTATCCCTGTAGGTCATTCCTAAAATACTTCTTCACATCCTGAAAAATATTAAAACATTGAAAGGGGTGAGCTCAGATGCTCATCAAGGATAACAATACTGCGGAAGCTTTCATAAATAAACATAAAAATTTAAGGCAATGTATAACTAAAACAAAAGCCTTTTAAACTTGAACATAAACATAATATGGCAAAAGTAAAATGAGATAATTCCATTCACTTCTTCACATGGATATTCTACTGGTCGAATAATCACATGCAATATCAATAACCACTTTCATAATGAGGGAATGTATAATGCCAGACATTCTAAAACATTTTGTCAAGGCCTCGGCCAAGACGTCTAAAATGATTAAGGCCTCGGCCAAAACCATAAATCAAATTGGGAAAGGGCCTCGGCCAATTCCACGTCTAGTTGTCTCATGATACCTACAGATGCATCGAGTAGGTATAGCGGGCTCCACACGTCACTTATTAAGTCCAATACATTCCTCATATGAATAGGTTTAAACGTATCATAAACCATAACATAATCGTATCACATAAAACATGCATAAAGGAAACATAAAATTTCCACATTTCAATAACAAGATGTTAATACAACACATTGATATAATAAAAATGCTTTCAAAACCATTTTCAATACCAAAATAAAAGCAAGTTAAAACTTTGTATTTATTTTTCATTAAAAAAAGTGATGGCTTGTAGAGGAATCCGAAACTCAAATAATGGTCACGGCGGCGGAGAAGTCGTTGTCGCCACATAAGTACGGAAAGGAAAACATTCCCTTTTTGTCGTTTAGTAAAACACTACGTATAAAAAAAAGATTCCTTTTGAATAAACTTAAAATTCAAAGGGGTTTATACACAGTATAAAAGAAAGTTGTGTATAAAACCAAATACGCCTCAATGAAAGGAGATTGAGACAAAGTCCTTAAAAAGATAATTTTTAAAATAAAGTAGATCTATTATGTGTATTAAATATAAGTACACATAAAGAAATTACAAATACAAGATAGGACATAATAATATCATGACATAATTTGAAAATAGGAGATTAACCCAAAGAATAGAAATTGGGTTAAGAAGTTCCCTTACCTCGTGTCTGACTTGACTCAACCGTTCTTTAACCTCCTGAATAATAAACTAGTGTTAATATATACCTTATTAAGAACAATTTTAAATTTTATTATCCTTTTTATATCACTTATTGCAATGATATGAACATTATGTAATTATTTAAGCTAATAACGGTCGTTTTGTCGATCTTTGGTACTTGAGTCAACGATAAACTTCTTATAATTACAAGTTGTTCATGTGGTGAAATATCTATTATATCCAGAATTATATTCATGATGTAATTATAATATATAACATATATATTCAGTATATACATTCATTTATAATATTACATAACATTTAGAGGTAAGAAATGAAATGCACCGTTCATGGAGACGGTAAGTCGTACGTACGCATGAACGCTACTTTCATTTCTATTTCGTATTTAATGGAATGATGTTATAATTGTATAAAGTTATAATATAATTCCGGTATAATATAATGTATAATACCATTTAATCCATCCTTTATACATCCCACATATGGCATTAACGATTCAAATCACTTTGAGGGGGCGGTAGTCCGCACTTCCAAAAATGAAATTATCGCGTTTACCCATAATGGAAATCATAAAGTATGCCATAAATGAGAAATACAGAAGCATAAGTAAAACATAAACATATTATATATCATATATAAATATAGTGACATCTTAATGTCCACCTTTGAAGGTGTTATATGAGTGTTGAACAATCATTGTTTCGTGAGGCAGAAATTCACCATCCACAGAAACCGTATGTTCTTTAACCATTAGATGTAGGTGTGTGTAAGTGTAGCTCTAATAATTCTTATAAAAACATCCTAGTATATTTAGTATACTGGTGTTGTTATAAAATAAATGAATAAAAGGTGTTTAGGGGGTTGGAGAAGAAAAATAAAACAAAACAACATTAGAGAAGACATTACCTTAAAATCGGGTAACTCTTTTGATTTGAGCCAAAGGCTTCCTTGGGAAGAGTTATGCCCAATGTGAGGCTTCTAGGAGTAATAGGGGGAAGTTGGGAGAGTATTTGGGCAGATTTTGGCCGAGCCAAATTTCTTGAAAGTGTGAATGAGGTGGTAGAGGTGGGGGCCTTTTATAAGTGGAGAGGAGGGGCACTCTTGGAAAGTAAAGAAAAGTCACTTTATTATAAAATGAGTTTCGGATTTTAGAGGTACCACACTTATATAATTCGAGGATAAGGTGATAAGGGTTCGAAATATCTTCATCCAATAGGTTTTTGACAAGTGTATGCCTTAGAGTTTACATTATCCTTCCATTTTATTTAAATCGTTAAATAATGAGGTCATCGTTTCATCATCATGATGTCATAAATAATTTAATTTATTTAATGTCTAAAAATTATAAAAAAAATACTATGATTTAGGAAATCTTTTTATCTTTCCAATGACTGTTTATAGTCAAAAATATGACTTGTATAACCCCATGTAAAAATTCTTTTAGTAAAACATTTCATGTTTGTGTCAATTTTTACTTTAACATTAAATAAAAGGTATTTATGTCATTTTCCAACTAAAGTGGCTCCATGGGGTCCCCAAGTTGACCAATGGATTGTCTTGGTCTGCCATGACACATCCAATGAGGGTAGGACATGTGTCAAGCTCATCTCATATTATTAAAACATTATTTTTACCTTAAACTACACTAATTACCTCTAATCGCGATTAAGAACTTAAAAGTTACTATTCACCAAAAAATTATTTTAATCTCATTGAACCACATTTTACTTCTTAATGAAAACCATGTATGTCGGATTTTTAAAATTCAAAACACAGAAGTGGTAAAATTTCATTTAAACGAAAAATCGGTTTTTATAAATACCACTTAGTGGTTTCACTATTCATCAAAAATCAACGTTTTTCAGAAAAATCCCAAAAAAATCTCCCTAAGATATATTTGATATTCCGATTTCAAAAATGATGTCTATTTTAAAAAATTACAAACATATAAGTTGCATTAATTAATTTTATAATTAATTCACGCTGTCACAACAAATAGCGTGTTTTTAAGAAACAATTTATATCAAAAGATTGACAATTGTTCATGCCCAATTTCAATGTTAAATTAATTCTAATGACCACCATTGGGTAAACTGGTAAAAATATATTCTAATTATACTTTAAAACCACTAAATAGTATAATTTATCACTATAAATTATTTTGATTAAAAAAGTTGTTTTTAAGTATTTTTCACTATTCATAAAAAATTAGAAGTTCTCAGAAAAATACCAAAAATTAAACATAGGCTAATTTCAATATTCCGAATCCAAAAATAAAGTCCATTTTGAAATATAAAATTTCTATAATTTTAAAAAGTGGTTATTACTATTCATAACGGCTACTATGATTAGTCGCAGTGTTTTAGAACTCGAAGTTGCGTACAATGCAAGCTATTGCATTATTGAATGAGAAGCGTATTCTGGAAGCTCGGGGTGTTACATTCTCCCCTCCTTCAATAAATTGCGTCCTCACAATTTGAAATTTTTCTTGGAAAATAAAAGGTTGAAAATAGAAAATACCTTTGTGGAAGACCCACATCAGAAATAAGATTAATAAAATGTAGCCTTAATAAGAGGGAAATATAAATAAGAAAGTCACCACCAAATTATGATCTCGATAAGGAGAACATTGGTGGAAATTAGAGACATATAATTGGAGGAAAAACGTAAATATTTGTAGGGAGTGATTGAGGTCATCAATCACAATCAACTGTCGAATTGAGGGCCTCAAAGCCTTCAATCTATATTGATTTAAAATATCATCAGTTCAACAAGACATAAGGTATTAGGATAACACATTTTTTTGTTTTAATATCCCTTTACTAAAGTTTAAGAATTAATTTATTCATTTAATAAGATATAGGTATATATATATTTATACTTGAAAATTAGAGTTTCAACCTTCAACTCATCTTTCACTCAAAAAGATAATAGAACTCAAAAATATTATACTTATCCTAATTGTATAAGGTTCCAAATGTTAACACATACCATTTAGATTAGTAAAATTATTTTGTAATAACCAGGGACTTCCTGTAGGCTAGTGGTAGGAAATAAAGGCCTGTCGCACTATGATTGTGGGTTCGATTCCTACAGCTTTGTCCGACGCGACGGGTTATGCCCCACCCTGCAGGTTGTCCTTTTCCTAAAACTATAGTATTATAATATTCAAAAATAATCTTCATAAATTTTTTAACCTTAAACAATACTATCCAAAGATCAACTTAATCCACTCCAACCTTTATAGTTATCCAAAATACCTATGTCCAAACTTTCTCTAAAAGGTCTCTTAATTCCAAAATCAATTTATCAGATTCCCCAAACAAAGTAAAGTTTCTCTAATTGTCACATACTAAAAATATAATTACCTTCATCATATTAAAACCTTACTGAAATAAACAAGTACTGCAGTACAATCCTTATATATATATCACATTATTCTAATAACCATAATATAATCCATGAGTCCAAAAGCACCAATACATTAGTTATTCTGCTTCAACTGTAGTAACAGCATAAGATTGTCCTTGATCCCTTGGCCTTTTCTGAGGTAAGTTTCCCTGATGCTTAGGACATTAATTTTCATAATGCCCCATTTCCCTACAATTGTAGCATTCAACATTGATAGCCTCTTTCTTTCCCTTGCAATCACGCGCCTGGTGACCTTTTCCCCACATTTATAACAAACTCCCATTCCTTTTAGGCAAGTACCAGGGTGATTCTTCCCACAATTATCACATAATGGAAAATCCTTCTTTCCCTTTTTCCCTTTATCTGTCTCTTGTTCCACCGTTCTCTTCTTCTCTTGCTTTACTTTTTTGTCATAAGACTTAGAGAATTCCTTTTCTGTCTTGATAGCACATGAGACAATATCTTCGTATGTTGAGAAAGATTGCGATACTAAAGCTCGACGGAGAAATGGTTTTAACCCATCAAAGAAACGATCAATCTTACCTCTTGGGTTACGTATATAATCTGCAGCATACCTCACTAACCTTGTAATGTTGGCCTCATACTTTGCGACATTCTCATCCTCCTTTTGTCTCAGACTCAAAAATTGTCTTTCCATATCTGCTCGATGGTCACAAGGATAGTATTTTTCTAGGAAAATCTCTTTGAACTCCCTCCATTACATATTCAATACGTCATCATCTTCCTTTGTGTTTTGAATCAATGACCACCATTGATCAGCATCTCCAGTGAGGCGGTAAACTGCCATGATAACCTTCTCCCTTTCACTACTCCCCAAGGCGTGGAATATTTTCTCTAAGGTGTTTATCCATTTCTTAGATTCTAATGGATTTTTACCCCCATTAAATGTTGGTGGTTGTTGCCTCATGAAGCGGTCTAACATTGATCCTCCACGTTGTGGATCAGGGTGATCCATACGAGTAAGGTTATTATTCATAACCTGAGTGAGTTGTCCCGGAATGGTAATAAGTTGATCATCACCAGTTGTATCTCCAGATCCACAATAATTATCTTGAGCAGGAGGGAAATCCCTACATGGAGTGCATGCATTGATACGGTTTCCATTCCTTCCACTAGGCGCCATTTCTAAACAATGGCATAAACTAGATTAGTTTATGAATTAAAATACATAATTCCATATTTGTAAAACACTTTACATACATTGAACTATTTATGGATATAATCCATAATCATAAAAAGAAATTTTTTCTTTGATAAATTATATACTCATAACCCTTCATAGTGGTTTGTAAAGAAAATGAGAATTATCCTAAGCATATCCCCCGGGAGTGTCGTAACCAAGAGTGCAGCAAGGCCCATTGTCGTGCACCAGTTCTCGTTCGAGTCTAGCTCAAAGCAGTGTTTTCGGGTTTTACCCCTAGGTACATCTGTGCCAAAGCCGCCTCTACTTGCTCGTATCCAGACAGGGATGTATTGCTCAGAAAACTCACAAAATCTCTACAATAACAAAATTCTAGGAAGTTCTTCTATACTAATCCTCAATGTCTATCTTTGGGCTACGTGCTCTAATCAGAGTTTATCTAAATCTAGCTTCCAAGGTTAGTACTAAACTGCCTTTGATACCAACTGTAACGCCCCGACACCAGCTACCCAAAGTCGGTGCATTACTTCGTAACATTGGCATGATCACAAAAGATCAAGTCTCGAAAGACCGATTAGTTTAGTAGCCTTGGAAACACTAGATACATTCATAAGTCTTACATTACATCATAAAGTAAAAAACTAATAACAAAGTCTTCATAGTCCACACTCATATCCTCTTATGACTATCCCTACAGGTCATTCCTAAAATACTTCTTCACATCCTGGAAAATATTAAAACATTGAAAGGGGTGAGCTCAGATGCTCAGTAAGGATAACAATACTGCGGAAGCTTTCATAAATAAACATAAAAATTTAAGGCAATGTATAACTAAAACAAAATCCTTTTAAACTTGAACATAAACATAATATGGAAAAAGTAAAATGAGATAATGCCATTCACTTCTTCACATGGATATTCTACTGGTCGAATAATCACATGCAATATGAATAACCACTTTCATAATGAGGGAATGTATAATGCTAGACATTCTGAAACATATTGTCAAGGCCTCGGCCAGGATGTGTAAAATGATTAAGGCCTCGGCCAAAACCATAAATCAAATTGGGAAAGGGCCTTGACCAGTTCCACGTCTAGTTGTCTCATCAGACCTACTGATGCATCGAGGAGCTATAGCGGGCTCCACCCATCACTTATTAAGTCCAATACATTCCTCATATGAATAGGTTTAAACATATCATAAACCATAACATAATCGTATCACATAAAACATGCATAAAGGAAACATAACATTTCCACATTTCAATCACAAGATGTCAATACAACACATTGATATAATAAAAACGCTTTCAAAACCATTTTCAATACCAAAATAATAGAAAAATAAAAACTTTGTATTTATTTTTCATTAAAAAAAAGTGATGGCTTGTAGAGGAAGCCGAAACTCAAATAATGGTCACAGCAGAGGAGAAGTCGTTGTCGCCGCATAAGTACGGAAATGAAAACATTACCTTTTTGTCATTTAGTAAAACGCTTCATATAAAAAAATATTCCTTTTGAATAAACGTAAAAGTCAAAGGGGTTTATACACCGTATAAAAGAAAGTTGTGTATAAAACCAAATACACCTCAATGAAAGGAGATTGAGACAAAGTCCATAAAAAGATAATTTTTAAAATAAAATAGATCTATTATGTTGATTCACTATAAGTACACATAAATAAAGTACAAATACAAGATAGGACATAATAATATCATGACATAATTTGAAAGTAGGAGATTAACCCAAAGAATGGAAATTGGGTTAAGAAGTTCCCTTACCTCGTGTCTGACTTGACTCAACCGTTCTTTAACCTCCTGAATAATAAACTAGAGTTAATATATACCTTATTAAGAAATATTTTCAATTGAATTATCCTTTTTATATCACTTATTACAATGATAAGAACATTATGTAATTATTTAAGCTAATAACGGTCGTTTTGTCGATCTTTGGTACTTGAGTCAACGATAAACTTCTTATAATTACAAGTTGTTCATGTGGTGAAATATCCGTTATATCCAGAATTATATTCATGATTTAATTATCATATATAACATATATATTCAGTATATACATGCATTTATAATATTACATAACATTTAGAGGTAAGAAATGAAATGCACCGTTCATGGAGACGGTAAGCCATACGTACGCATGAACGCTACTTTCATTTCTATTTCGTATTTAATGGAATGAAGTTATAATTTTATAAAGTTATAATATAATTACAGTATAATATAATGTATAATACCATTTACTCCATCCTTTATACATCCCACATATGGCATTAATGATTCAAATCACTTTGAGGGGGCGGTAGTCCGCACTTCCTAAAATGAAATTATCGCGTTTACCCATAATGGAAATCATAAAGTATGCCATAAATGAGAAATACAGAATCATAATTAAAACATAAACATATTATATATCATATATAAATATAGTTACATCTTAATGGCCACCTTTGAAGGTGTTATATGAGTGTTGAACAATCATCGTTTCGTGAGGCAGAAATTCGCCATCCACAGAAACCGTATGTTCTTTAACAATTAGATGTAGGTGTGTGTAAGTGTAGCTCGAATACTTATTATAAAAACATCCTAGTATATTGAGTATACTGGTGTTGTTACAAAATAATTTAATAAAAAGTGTTTAGGAGGTTGGAGAAGAAAAATAAAACAAAACAACATTAGAGAAGACATTACCTTAAAATCGGGTAACTCTTTTGATTTGAGCCAAATGCTTCCTTGGGAAGAGTTATGCCCAAAGTGAGGCTTCTAGGAGTAAGAGGGGGAAGTTGGGAGAGTATTTGGGTAGATGTTGGCCGAGCCAAATGGCTTGAAAGTGTGAATGAGGTGGTAGAGGTGGGGGCCTTTTATAAGTGGAGAGGAGGGGCACTCTTGGAAAGTAAAGAAAAGTCACTTTATTATAAAATGAGTTTCGGATTTTAGAGGTCCCACACTTATATAATTCGAGTCTAAGGTGATAAGGGTTATAAATATCCTCATACAATAGGTTTTTGACAAGTGTAAGCCTTAGAGTTTACATTATCCTTCCATTTTATTTAAATCGTTAAATAATGAGGTCATCGTTTCATCATCATGATGTCATAAATAATTTAATTTATTTAATGTCTAAAAATTATAAAAAAGATACTATGATGTAGGAAATATTTTTAGCTTTCCAATGACTGTTTATAGTCAAATATATGACTTGTATAACCCCATGTAAAAATTGTTTTAGTAAAACATTTCATGTTTGTGTCAATTTTTACTTTAACATTAAATAAAAGGTATTTATGTGATTTTCCAACTAAAGTGGCTCCATGGGGTCCCCAAGTTGACCAATGGATTTTCTTGGTCGGACATGGCACATCCAATGAGGGTAGGACATGTGTCAAGCTCATCTCATATTATTAAAACATTATTTTTACCTTAAAATACACTAATTACCTCTAATCGCGATTAAGAACTTAAAAGTTACTATTCACCAAAAAATTATTTTAATCTCATCGAACCACATTTTACTTATTAATGAAAACCATGTATGTAGGATTTTTGAAATTCAAAACACAGAAGTGATAAAATTTCATTTAAACGAAAAATCAGTTTTTATAAATACCACTTAGTGGTTTCACTATTCATCAAAAATCGAAGTTTTTCAGAAAAATCCCAAAAAATCACCCTAAGATATATTTGATATTCCGATTTCAAAAATGATGTCTATTTTACAAAATTCCAAACATATAAGTTGCATTAATTAATTTTATAATTAATTCCCGCTGTCACAACAAATAGCGTGTTTTTAAGAAACAATTTATATCAAAAGATTGACAATTGTTCATGCCCAATTTCAATGTTAAATTAATCATAATGACCACCATTGGATAAAATGGTAAAAATATATTCTAATTATACTTTAAAACCACTAAATATTATAATTTATCACTATAAATTATTTTGATTAAAAAAGTTCTTTTTAGGTATTTTTCACTATTCATAAAAAATTAGAAGTTCTCAGAAAAATACCAAAAATTCAACATTGGCTAATTTCGATATTTCGAATCCAAAAATAAAGTCCATTTTGAAATATAAAATTTATATAATTTTAAAAAGTGGTTATTACTATTCATAACAGCTACTATGATTAGTCGCGGTGTTTTAGAACTCAAAGTTGCGTACAATGCAAGCTATTGCATTATTGAATGAGAAGCGTATTGTGGAATCTCGGGGTGTTACAGCCAGCCCTAGCTTGTGCCTGCACCCGCTCGGTTTGAAGTACGGTCATCTGGTGACTTGCCTCCACCAGTTGTTCCTGCGCATCAGCCAGCTGGGCCATCAGTTGCTCCACGAGCTCAGAGCATGTTGCGATGAAGGACTCTTTATCTGCCGCCCGCCCTTCGAGGTGCCGGACTTCCTGTTCCTCCCTCAGCAGTGCTTGAGTGCTCGCCGATCCTTCCCAGCACTGGGAAATGTCGGTGCGCCAGCTGCTCTCACGTATCTTCTCGGCCATGTAATCACGGACCGTCAGATGAAGGCGCTGAGCGTCAGCCCCTCCAGTGCACAAGAAGCGCAGCCAGGTCTGAAGTGATCCCATCTGCCTCAGCCAATCCAACTGGGGATGCCCGAGGAAGAGCTGGATACACTTCCACCCTTTGCGCCGTGTCATTCGGCTCTCCTCGGCTGCCTCTGAGTCTGAGTCATCTATCTCCTCAGGGTCAGCGGGTCGGTATAGGGGGAAGGCCGCCAACAGATCGGCAGTAGGATCCACCCCAGGGATGTCTTCGTGAGGAATATAATCCTCGACGTCCGGGCGACCGTCTCTCACCCTAGCAGCAATGATGCCTCCACCAGCTTTTGACCGCGTTTCAGGAACAACGCCGCTGATGTCCTCGAACCCCTGTTCATCAATTTTCGGGGCCGACTCAGTGCAGAGATCATGTTCCGAGCGAGGTGGTATGTCCGCCGCTGGTCCACTCGCGGATGGCCCGGGCTCCGCAGCCTGACATGCCTCCAGTGTTGAGATCACTGCGTGGGATATATGCTGGTCAGATGGGATCTTTTGACACCAAGCACCAGTAGTGAAGCGTGAGACTTACAGGAATCCAGAGCGTCGGTCCCCAGTGTTTCAGCCACTGCAGGAGCCGCCATAAGGGGAGACCCCTCTGCGCTGGTTAATTCAATGATGGGTGTCAGATCCCCATCATGTCCCACTGGTTCCTCTCCGCCCTCCTCTGGTGGGGACGCCCGTCCACTGCTCAACTGCTCTTGAGTAGGATGGGGAAGTGAGTTAGAAGTTGGAAAGTAGAATGGATGAATGAGGGAAATGAATGAAGACAGAGACAAACCTCGAGAATCTCGGTTATGTCGATATCAGAGTCGGCAATCTCGCCGCTCTCTCAGAGACTCCCTTGGTAGGTTTCCCCTTGAGACCCCTCACCTTCGGTCTCCTCTTCTTCATATTCTCCCTTTCCTTCGTCCTCTCCGGTTTCCTCCTCCCCCTCCGGCTCCTCATCACTGTCGCCTTCTCCCGGTGACATCGCTTCCGGATCATGCTCCTGGCTGAGCATCACTTTCACTAGGAAAGTTGGCTATGCACGCCGCCCCCTTTGGTGTGCATATGCGTCCATGGACGTCAGATAAGAATGCCGCCGATGGAAGTTCAGTCGGTCAGTAATTCGAATGAGCCCGACCTCTGGCAGTTGGATCCCGTTTTGCATTATCTTCTGCCAGATGGCTTGGACGCTCAGCAATTGCCGCAGGGTTATCCCGGCCGACCACAGTGCCAGGAGAATTGCGTCTTGGGAAGGTTCGAGCAGATATCTTATCTGCTTCCCGGGCAATTCCCTGGCCGTCTCATGTGACCCCCCTGTGGGTAATGAGGACGTGGCAACACCATGTGATGCTCCCATTGCCGAAGTCCCGGCCTGCGCAGGCCTTGATGCCTAACGCGCCCTTGGTCCTCCCCTTCCGACGGCACCGTGCCTTCTTTCCCGTCGCCCGGTTTCCGCGCGATTAACCTTGAGTTGCCAGACGCGCTTGCGTAATGGCCCCTCAGGGTACGCAATGGTCCAGTTTTGGGCATATTCGGTTCCTAGGCCGGCATAGACCCCGGTGGGAGGAAGAGTAACGACGTCGCCAGAGCCGAAAGTGGTAAACATCAACCACATCCGGCGCAGGACGCATGGATTCTTCTCCTGCCAGACAGCCGTGAATACCTTCTTCGGCTTTCGCTGAAGGCACCCGAACTACCTGGTGAATCGGGATGGCACGTAAGGCTCACAGATCACCTTCCTGTCGATCCGAGCCATGAGCACCCCGCCCCGAATGATCTGGAAGTATTCCTTCTATTCTAGAGGGCCTCGCCCGTTGTCCACTAGTTGGCCGACTGGGGTGGGGAACGGGCTGAAGTTGAAGTTGGCATGGTTGCCAATGCGGATCCCCACACCCTCCTCATTGAGCGTCAATGGCGCCACCCCTGCGATGTTTAGCAAGCACGATCACAAGCCATTGCCCAGAGGACAGACGCCGTTTGGGAAAGTATACCCGCCAAGATGAGCCGCCACCCATCCATGGAAGATCTGGAAGGGACCACAGACTCTCCGAGGCGACCCCCATCATGAGATGCGCCCCAGGATGGTATACAGCTTGGCCATCACGAGGACGCCCAAGTTGAACCGTTTGTTGGAGGCCATGGAGCCCGCCATCACCAAAGTCACTGGATGGACGCCCATCCTCGCGCCCCGCACCGGCAGGAGCCACCCGCTCAGGAAGGCGGCAAGGAACCCGACATACCAGACATTCGGGTCTCGGGCCTCAATGATGCGGTAACCCCATGATTCGTATTTTCCTACCTCCAGGGTCTTCCATTATGACCCGTCCTTGCTCCTCTGAGTCGCGGTTGGGCATCTTTTGCCCCGTCCCGACATCTTGACGGCGGGATCCCTCTCAAGGAACAGGCTGAACCAGCCCTTGTAGGAGATGTCCTTCAAGAAGTCCTTGACCCCCAGCCTCTCCTTGGCCAGCTGCAGCAGGTGCCATGTCAGCATAGGCGTCCGCGACCTGTCTCCCCAGGTGTTATTTGGAGGAAAAAACTCGTCGTATTGGTAAAACTCCAGTGGGATACCTCCGATGCAGTGAACATCTCAGAGACCGAGGCCGACTTCCCCATGATGAAGGTGGAATGTATTGGTGTCAGGAGACCACCGGGTGAATAGCTCCGGTCCGAGTTCAGGCTGGCAGGGGAAGTGGAACTGTGATGTCCATACCGCCTCGAAGAGGCCGATATACCGTAGTTCGTCCCCGAATTGGTCACAGGTCTGGCGAACACAGAACGCCCAGGCCCATTCGCTGGTGAAGTTACCCCCGGACCGCATGTCCCAATCTTTCAGCCAGCCCTTCATGTCATCCGTGATGCTCTGATGGAACGTGCTCGCGTAGAGGGCCGGAGAATCCTCCGCCACAGGCTCGTCCCCGGTAATGGTCCTAGTCCTCGGGTTCAGTACATAAACATCCATATGTCTAGTTTCCCTTGCAGGATGACCACTGTTGGTAATGTTGTAGCGAGGAAGTTCGTCCTCCCGAGTCACCCAAGACCGCGGCGTGTCCACTTTGAAGCCCAGCAGGGGAACCTCCTCCAGGATGCCTAAATTCCAGAGAGGGAGGTTGTCCGACAAGGGATATGCCTTCTAGGCCGGAGTCAGCAGATTGAACAAGGTCATATTCTTGGAGACAATCACCTTGGCGCCATAAACCTCCCCGTTTTCCGCCATTTCTGTCCTACGGGCAGCGACTTTCCCCTCATCAACTCGGTTTGCGGCCATCTCGAATTTTTTGGGAGTTGGGCGAAATCAGGATGCAGTGCGCGGAATCAGAGAGATCTGCGCGAAATATGGATGAATTGCACGGAATCTTGGAGATGAGCGCGCAATTGGCACGTGAAGCGTGAAAAATCCCTACGAGGCATGAGATCACGGCCGAATTTCAGATGGAAT
The DNA here is from genome assembly GCA_963277665.1 of Viscum album. Taxonomy (NCBI): domain Eukaryota; kingdom Viridiplantae; phylum Streptophyta; class Magnoliopsida; order Santalales; family Viscaceae; genus Viscum; species Viscum album. The sequence goes on from CAUJRU010003163.1 coordinate 51,996, forward strand.
TCCGTGCTGCCAGTGCGTTATTACGTGCAGCCGCGGAAGCGATTTCTCGCACGAGAGCGATAAGCTTATCGCGCGGAAAATGCGGAAGTACAGATTTGGGACTCAGCGCCCCTTTTTATAGGCGAGTCCAGGGTTCCATGCCGCGCGGAAAGAGGATTTCGCGCGCGTCCGTATGTTTTGCGCGCCCCATCGGAATTTTGTGCGCAACTTGACCAGGAGGCTCAGCACTTTGGCGTTTCGGCGTTTCCCTTGGAATCCGATCGTTGTGACCTCTCGCCGATCCAATTCCAAGGGGTGGCATTTGTTGATGCCGAAAAAAGCCTGTAACTCCTGGAGGAAGTTTTGAAATGACGAAGGGAAGTCATATTCGGAATCAGAGGCCCGATCTGGAGGCCCGAGATGTGGTGCGTGAAATAAAGGAGGCTCCGCGTGAAAAATTGTTCTGCGCGCGTAGAATCACCAGGTTTCACGGAATTGAGCCACTGAGGCGCACAATCTTTGTGTGCCCCGGTTCCGCGCGGCGGGCTTTTGCGCACCGGCTGCGCTCGGTGTGAAGAATTTTGCGCGCCACCTGGATTCCACGCCGGAGGTCGCCTATAAATAGGAGGTGACCCTGAACTGTTTGGGGGTTGAGGAATCCAAAGCGACTCCCGTGCGCACAATTCGGCTCCCCCCGCGCGAAAGATGACTTCTAGGTAAAACCCTCATTTCGCGCAACCTTGCCCCAGAGTTCGGCTTTGCGCGCAACTCCACCGGCTTCAGTGAATTTGCCCCCTCCCCAGTGTTCCAGCCTTGCGCGCAATGCGTGTCTCATGCGCGCAATAGGCTACCGTGCGCGCAAAACCCTGCGCGTAGTCCCCTATCCGCGCGCAATTCCTTTTCTCCAATTACGCGTCGTCCCGGAGTTTTGCGAGAAAACCTTCCCTTTTGTGCGCAAAGCCCAGGACTCCTCACCTTGACACCCCTTGGTTTCCCCGTGCACCGGCACCTGTTGTCTCCCCTGCCGGGCATGCGCGACATGCATTGTTTTCCCGTACGGCCTCCCAGGCTCGTGCGAAGTAACCATAAGGTCCCTTGGGCAGTGTTTCCCATTGTGTTGCTTTTCCTTATGATTCTCCGCATAGGCACGCTAACGGCTATTGCTTCTCTGCATAGCCACTCTAACGTGGACCCCCCGGTGGTTCGCCCTGCGGCCCCCTTCACTATGGCCTTTCCGATGCCTTCCCTTCCACAAGGGGTAGAGGGCGTTGGGCATGTAAGCCCTAGGGTTGTGGAGCGAACCCACCTCATCCAATCTGTAGGACGTTAAACTGCTAAGCACCTCCTCCTTAACACAATACGTTAAACTGTGGTTCGACCCCGTGCTTCGCACGCAGGGTCCCCCCAGCTCAGACATTTTTTACGCCACTCGTCTCCACAGGAATGGGATCTTCCTCACATGGAATGAGATCCTCCTATTCGGAGCGGCATTTGTCCGTGGGGGAAGGGCTGCCTCAGAGCGTAAGCTCCTAGCCTTTCTTGCGGATGATTGCACCCGTGCATCTCCGTACTTCCCCCCTACCAAGGCCGTTGGAGTCCTTTTCCCACTGCGCTTTGTCGCACCACGGGCCTCCACCCTGGAGTAATCCCCAGCACCAAGGGCCTCTAACCACGCGTAAGCCCATTTTTCCTCTTTGGGCCGCTCAACGCGTAAGCCCCATTCCGCTTCTCACGGACGCACCCTTCGCGACGTGATCATATGGTCCCTACTGCCGCTTGTTTCTCACACCGAGCATGACTCACGTGGGATTAGAGTGCGCATCGACCATGACATCCTCTTATGGGCTGCCCCAGAGCGTAAGCCCCATCCCAGCGAATTACGTGGACTTTGATCCGTGCTAACGCACGGTACGTAGGAAACCTCCACGAGGTTCAAGCCCACCACCCGGTTGTCCCGACCTCTCCATGTCGGTTCCCTGACCCTCTTGGGCCGTCTCAGAGAATAAGCCCCAAATCTTTCGTCCCGCATGACGTTAAACTGTATTCTGTCCCGCATGACGTTAAACTGTATTCTGTCCCGCATGACGTTAAACTGTATTCTGTCCCACATGAAGTTAAACTGCATTCCGTCCCGCATGACGTTAAACTCTATGCTGTCCTGCATGACATTAAACTGTGTCGCGCCCCGCATGACGTTAAACTGTATCTCGTCCCGCATGACATTAAACTGTATCGCGTCCCGCATGACGTTAAACTGTATCCCCCCTCTTGGGCCGTCTCAAAACGTAAGCCCCATGTCTCACTCCATCGTCCATCCTGATCCTTACCCGGGCCGCCATATCCCGGTGAGATCATGCCACCCCATCCCACTCCATGACATATGGGAAGCCGCCCACGTGCTGGCCCCAACATCGGTGTTCCCCCCTAGGGATCCTTCAACCCGATCCGTCTCCGCAAGACGTTAAACTCGCGACATACCCCGTGTTAAACATGGAAGCTGAGGAAAACCTCAGATGGTACACATTCCCCGGGTTCGATGTGGGATGCCTTGGGCTTCCGCGCCCTCGAGAAGCCCTGTGATGGGGGACCAAAGACAGACATGCCGACGACGCCCCAACGTGACCATTCTCCTCACCGAAGGTTGCTATCCCGATAAGACCCCTTGGAGCGTCTTGACGGAAGCAGCGTAATTAACTGGCGTCCATGTAGATATGGCACTGGGAATGAGCTTCACGAACCCGTCTTAAATATATGAGGGAGACCCGGACTAGGTAATGGGCTCCAAGGAGGAATCCACAGAAGAAAGAACCAACATCCCATCATCCCAGTTTCAATCAAGGAGCAGACGTCCCTGAACAAGGAACGGATGCCGTCGGCCTTTGGAAAGCGGGAATGTAGGGCAACAAGCAGCGCGCCCTCCCCCAGGGATGGATGCATGCACCCCGGTGAAAGCGTCGAAAACACATGGATTGCATGTTTGAAACATGGATGGATGTAGATGTTT
>CAUJRU010003164.1:0-54953 GCA_963277665.1 Viscum album
TTGGTGAATGTTTCCGACCCTTTCGTCGGGACGCGCGCATCCGTCCGTCCGCGGAGGAGGACGTGCTGCGCTTGTTGCCCCACGTTCCCGCTTTCCAAAGGCGAACGACATTCGCTCCTTATTCAGGGACATCTGCTCCGTGATCGAATGGGATGATGGGATGTCGGTTCTTTCTTCTGTGGATTCCTCCTCAGAACTTGTCACCTAGTCAGGGTCTCCCTCATAGATTTAATACATTGTTCGTGAAACTCTTCCCAGTGCCATGTTTCCATGGACGCCGGTTAATTACACTGCTTCTGTCGGGACATTCCAAAGGTTCTGGTCAGGGCAGCAACCCTCAGTCGGGGGAGTAGTCACGTTGAGGCATCAGTAGCGTGTCTGGATACTGGGGAACCTGGCATGTATGTCTATTATCCCTGGTCACAGGGCTTCTTGAGGGCGTGAAGCCCGAGGCATCCCACATCAAGCATGGGGAATTATACGCCATAGGCACATATCTGAGGTTTTCCTCAGCTTCCCGTGTTTAACACAGGGTACGCCATGAGTTTAATGTCCAGCGGAGACGGATCAGCCCGATCAGAGCATTAGCTAGAATAGATCGGATTGAGGGATTTCCCTTGAAGCGATGCCGATACCGGGGCCAGCCCATGGGCGGCTGTGAAGAGGAGCGTATCGACATGGTCTCACCAAGATATTACGGTCCGGGAAAGTATCAGGGTGGATGATGGATGGATGAATGAAGTGGAAGGGGGAATGCCAAGGAACCATCACAATGGAAATGGTGAAGTTGGGCTTGAGCCTTGAAGGGGATTCATACGTATCCCCATGGTAGGGAATCAAAGTCCGCGTAGTTCGGGATGGTGCCGGTGAACCGGCATGAGGGTGGACCTGGTTCTGATGGGCATCATCAGCGAACTGACGTGAATGGGGAGGACCAGGAGGGTCCTAGTGGTGGTGGGCTTGGACCTCGTGGAGGCTTCCTACGTACCATGTTGTGACATGGATCAAAGACCACGTAGTTTACAGGGGCTTCGTCGGTGAACCGACGTGAAAGCAGACCCGTGGGTCCACTAGTGGTGGGCTTGAACCTTGGGAAGGTTTCTTACATACCATGCCTTGACATGGATCAAAGTCCTCGTAGTTCGGATGATTTAATTCGTCAGTGATCCGACGTGAAAATGGACCTTGGTCCGATGGATGTCGTCAGCGAACCAACGTAAAAGTTGACCTTGGTCCGATGCGTCAGCGAACCGATGTGAGGGTGGACCTTGGTCCGATGAGAGGCGGGCTTGAACCTCAGGGAGGCTTCTTACGTACCATTCCTCGGCATGGATCAAAGACCTCGTAGTTCAAAGGATTGATGGAATACAGTTTAACGTCATGAGGGACGGTAGTGAACCCTGATGTGAATAAACGACGGGAAGTGTGTGTCGGTGAACCGACGTAAATGGGGTACCTTGGTCCGATGGGAGATGGGCTTGAACCTCTAAAAGGCTTCCTACGTACCATGCCTTGACATGGATCAAAGTCCCCATAGTTCGGGTGAAAATGGGGGCTTGGCACACCGACAAGGAGACGGTTTGGGCCAATGATTGTGGGGCTTGAACCTCGGGGAGGCTTCCTACGTACCATGCCTTGACATGGATCAAAGTCCCCATAGTTAAAATTATGGAATACAGTTTAACGTCATGCGGGACGGGGGTGAACCGACGTGAATGAGGTCGGAACGACCGGATGTTGGGTTTGAAACTCATAGAGGCTTCCTACGTACCATGCCTTGACATGGATCAAAGTCCTCATAGTTCAGGTTGGTCACAACGGCTTGCCGTCGGACTGGAATTTCAGTTTAACGTCGTGTTGGACGTAGGTAGAACTCAATGTGAGTTATATTATGGGTGGGCCTGAACCTCATGGAGGCTTCCTACGTACCACGCCTCAAAGACCACGTAGTTCAAATGGGTGTACAGTTTAACATCATGCTGGACGCGGGCATACATTTTAACGTCATGCTGGACGATGGCATACAGTTTAACATCATGCTGGATGAGGGTATGCAGTTTAACGTCATGATGGATGAGGGTATGCAGTTTAACGTCATGCGGGACGGGGCATGCAGTTTAACGTCATGCTAGACGGGGCGTGCAGTTTAACGTCATGATGGACGGGGTGTGCAGTTTAACGTCATGCTGGACGGGGCTTGCAGTTTAACATCATGCTGGACGAGGGAGAAACTCGACGTGAATGAACGACCGAGTAATGTGGCTTGAACCTCATGGAGGCTTCCTACGTACCACGCCTTGACATGGATCAAAGTCCTTGTAGTTCGCTGAAGGTGGGGGTCAGGTTCGGTGCTCACTCTAAGCCCACGTGAGTCATGCTCGGTGGGAGAAACAAGAGGTTGCAATGACCTGACGATCATGTCACGAAGGATGCATCCATGACAAGTGAAGAGGGGCTTACGCGTTAGGCGGCCCATGGTGCTGGGACTTACTCTAGGATGGAAGCCCGGAGTGCGACAAAACGCAGCAACAGAGAGACTCGGGACCAATGATGGGAGGTTCCCCATTCCCTATCACACCCTCCACTGACCATGGTAGTGGGGAAGTATGGAGATGCGGGGGTGAAACCATCCATTGGGGAACTAGGGTCTCCCTTCTCCTGAGAACATACGCCACTCCAATAAGGAGGATATCTTCCCTTGTGGATGGGTGATTCCGCTCTGGTGGAGACGAGTGGCGTAAAAAATGTTCGATCTGGGGGGACCCTTCGTGAGAGGCATGAGGTCGGGTCACAATTTAACATCATGTGTTGAGGATGTGGTGCTTGGCAGTTTAACGTCCTGCAGCTCGGACGAGGTGGGTTCACTCTGCACCCCTAGGACTTACAAAACCGGTACCCTCTGGTCCTTGGGGAAGGGAAGGTACCAGTAAGGCCATAGTCAAGGAGGGTTGTGGAGCGAACCATCAAGGGGTCCACGTTAGCGTGGCTATATGAAGAAACAATAGCCGTTAGCGTGCCTATATGAAGAAGCATTAGGCGAAGCAATGCTACGGGCGGTATTGTCCATGGCACTTTGAAATCACATCGTTCAAACCTGGAGGGTCGCATGGGAAGAGGAATTTCCAAGCAAAGGAGTGTGCTTCGCAAAGCAGAGTGCCTTGGCCTTAGCATGGGGAATAGGTGTGAGTGGAGGGTGCTTCGCGAAGTGGAACAGTATTCGCGGAGCACTGCCTCACGAAGAAGTGATTCCTCGCGAAGCAGGGTGCTGCGAAGTAGTGTGCTTCGCGATGCGTAGCGATCCTGCCTTAGCATAGGGATCACTAGTACATCTTGGGTGTTTCGCAAAGCATAAACGCTCCACGGCTTCCCAGGTTCCCTTGGGAATCCCCCTCCTTTGCGAATGCCCTTGTGCTTCGTGAAGGTCATCCCTCTCGGAAGAGGGGCTCAAAACGAGACAAAGCAAAGGAATCTCGCGAAGTAGAAGTACCTCGCAGAGCTCATGATTCCCAGGGGAAAAGGGTGCTTCGCGATTCGGGAGAGGAGAAGCTGAAAGGTCAGATTGTCCATCCTAGGACTCAGGGGGAGTCCAGTATTTATAGGGAAGGGGCACTGTGAATTAGAACTCGGGCCCCGCCTCAGGTACTTCGCGGCGCTCTTGCGAACGTCAAAGGCGTTCAGGAAGAGTTACCACCTCTAGAGATTCTTGATGGGCTCGCGAACGTCAAATTCGTTCACGGAGAGTTACCGCCTATGGATCTTCTTGGTGGGATCGTGAACGTCAAATGCGTTTGCGAAGAGTTACCGCCTCTGGAGATTCGCAAGACCGCGCTGCTCGGGGTGCTTCGCGTCGGTGCTTCGCGTCGGTGCTTTCCGAGACAGTGTGCCAGCATTCTTTTTCGTCCCTTCCTTTAGTACAATATTTTGGCGCCAACAAATTCCCCCCCTCAGACTTGCAGCCGCAGAGGGTGAAGGGTCGAAGTCTGAGGAAAAATCGCCAAAATATTTGGTGATTCGCGATGCAGATACGCGAAGGGGGCCCGCGGTGCTGACCGGGGACACGGATCCGGACGCGCCGCGATGCTTCGCGCGGGTGAGGTGCGCGGATATGCTCCGAGGTCGCCCCCCATAAATAAGGGGGTCGACCTCTTTTGTCTTCACGTGACATCCTTGTCTTTTTGTGCTCTCGACTTCGCGAAGCTCCGTGTACTCTGCGACAACCCTCCGCGAATCGAGCTTCACGGCAAATTGCGGGTCTCCGAATCTGCGTACGCGCCAAGTGAACTTCTACTTGTCGGCCTAGGCCAGACTTCGCGGCTTGGTCTCACGACCGACCTTCGCGATCCGGCTTCACGATGCAGCTTCGTGATCCGCTCTGAAAAAAAATTCTTTTCTAAGGGCCGGAATCGAAATGGCCCATCAAGAGGCTGTATTGGGGGTGCTTGCAGATGCCGCTCGTCGGGATGGGATGGACAACTGTCCAGGCCTTGGGGAGATGGTCCGAAGCCATTTGGACCACACTTCTTTGATAGATCTGCTATCAGAGGGTCATAAGGATTATCCACAGTGCAAGAAACTGCCATTATACGACTTCGGGTTGAGGGATGGCGTCTCCATCCCTGAGGCGAGTAGGGACGAACCAGCGTGCTGGTTCAGGAGCCCACCATGCCAGCACTAATGGTTCAGGGCGGCCGATGGTCATGCGCAGGAGGACTTCAGACCCATCACCACTGACTGTCTCTACAACCATTTGAACGATATTGACGGGAAGCCACTGCAACCGGAGACGTCCCCAACTCTCTACCGCACCATGCTGAAGGCAGATTTGGAGGATTCGAAGAAGGAATGGTCAGATGAGTGGGACCTGCGCCAGGGCGGCAACTTTACTGATGACTGGGCCTGGGCCTACCGGGTAGGCGCCTCATGTGAGGATTTTGGGGCTGAGCTGAGGAGAGTGGGGTTGTATGAGGCAGCATGGGCCTCCCAATTCCACACTTACTAACCGAAGCAACTGATGCCGGAATTGCTGAGCAGATGGTCGTCTAGGACCAATACCTTTCACCTGCATCACGGGGAGGTGGGAATTAGCCTGTGGGATGTCTACCAAATTTCTGGGGTTCTGATATTGGGGTCCATATATGATGAGTTCCTCCCTGTCATGAGCGCGTGGGAGGATACAGAGCAAATGCCGCGACTGGTGTCAGCGCTGATGGCGCTCGTCCCTGGAGAGGACAACGAGGCAGTGAGGGATGTCCACATTAGGAGATGGTTCAAGTGATTCCGGAATTTCCCAGAGAATTGAGAGTTCCCTCCGAGGCCTTGAACTTGTCCGAGGGTGGCCCAACGGTGCAAGGGGCACTCATATTGGCGGATTTTGGAGGAAAGCCAATGGAAGACTTGGGGTTTCAGCGTCAGCACCGAACAACAGCCGATAGCCAGGCTGGAGGCGTTCATCGCAGCTCTCATCTATTGTTGGATCCTACCGGTGAGGGATACAAGCATGGGGGTTCCGCCCAGCTCATTTATTATGGCGTCCATGTTGGCCATGGGGCAGTGGATCAATCTGGGGATTCCAATGCCTGCCAAACTGTACAGAATGCTGCAGCACATTAGCGAGGGCAAGAAGCCACCAAGGATATGCGGGCCCTTCCACCTCCTGTATGGGTGGAACGCAGCGTACATCAGGGGTATTTATGAGTATCCAAACCCCATTTCGCCGCCAGGATCGAACTTTCTCCCCTCCATCCTGAATGTGGTCGGGAGCTTCCCGTTCAAACTAGTTGCGCTGATGGTGCTGAATCGGGTGTGGAGGGCGGATGAGTTTAATTTCCACCCCTTCCCATTGCCGACGGGGATACTTACTGATGACGGGCGGGGAACATAAGAACATCGGGCTTACCTCAAGGCCTTTCGAGGTGGAGTTTTGGTGGAACGAGTAGATCGTGAGCCACTCTGCGAACCGTACACCCCACATCGGTTTGCGAGGCTGTTCCGGTGCCTCCAGCAGCTGACCACGCAGGTCTACTTGGTGGTGTGTCACGAGGAGCACCCGTGTGTGATGAGGCAATTGTGGCTCATGTTCACACGGGAAGATGGGAAGATGCGAATTACATTGCCTCCATCCACCGTCGCTTTTTGATTGGTGAGGGAGTATGCCATTAGTTGGGAGGCTGCTTACCCAGGGGAGATGCTTAAGCAACCAACTGTTTGGGTCGGTGACGGTGGGCCTCCTCTATCTCAAGGGCGGGGTCGGAGGGTGGCTAGGGCCACTCACGGAAGCAAGGCTGCCATGGAAGCAAGATCCGCACTGGCCGAGGGTATGGCAGTAGCGGCGGATCCGGTGATTCCGGAAGAGCAGGTCCATCCGGAGGGGCAGCCACCATGGGGATTTCGTAGGATATCCACTCAGGCTCCGGGGAAGCGCCTACGTCATATCGACTTGGAAGAGAATGTCATCATCCCGGAAGCCTGGGACATTTGGGATGTCAACCGGCAGTTAGTCAGCGCACCCGAGATATGGGCCCACCTGAATCGCCTCAGGATGGAATTATCGGGCATCGGCCCAGTCCGGGCTGGATTCATGGCATCTTCGGCGGAGGCGGAGCAATACTTGGACGAGCTGGAGGATTAAGTTTACTCCAGTGGTGTCCCTCGCCCAATGACAGACCGTGTGAGGGTACTGTTGAATCAAACGGTCCCCCCACAGTTATCGGCTGTCGATCTGAGGGAGCGCATCCCCCTGCCGGAATAATCATAGGACTCCTCTCAGGAGGATGAGGCTGGAGGAAGGATCCCGTTGGAGGAGGGCGAGGTCAGAGATCAAGGCTCAGATTCCGACGATTTCGCAGAGGCTCGAGAGGTAGAATTCCGAACTTCATTCCTTACGATCCATTCTTGGGTCACTATGGACTTCTCACCGATGTTTGAGCCATGCAGGAGGAACTTGTTCACAGGCCTCGTTCTCGCCCCTCGGCGGGTGATGATGCGGGACCTTCAGAACCCGCGCCTATGGCTGCGTCCAGTTCCGTATCTGGTGGGACCAAAGCACCCGAGGTGGCTCTTCCAGAATCTACAGACCTTCCAACAGTATACGGAGGGCCTCGCCTCGGGGTCCCGTCAGTACCGGCTTAAGAGCAGCTCCAGGAGGCCGATCTCCATAAGTTTCCTCTACCGGTTTCCTCGTCGTCACATGTAGACTATGCCAACTAACGTTTATGCCCCGCTCTGTCGTACAGTTCTCCGACTGGTGTGGGCTGTTGCGACAAGACTAGTCGGGATGTCTGGTGGCGTCCCTACTAGGGGCATGCCGGTGATGGTGGTGATAGTCCCCCCATCTCCTCAAGCTGCGACACACATCATCACGGGCAGGACCACCAGTAGGGTCGTGCCTGAGGTCATCGAGGTGGGCTCCGATGAAGAGGATCAACTGGTCTGTCCTAGTCCTGTCACGCCTGCTTCGGTGCCAGGTGTCGTACTGGATTCAACACCAGATGTAGATCCTACCGAGGATTTCTTGTGGGCGTATCCCATGTACGAGCCTGCCAATCACGCAGACCGGGAAGAAACGTCCTCTGACAAGGAAGACACCAGCATAGTCCGCCGCCGGTCATGGAAGCTAATCACGCGCTTCATCAAGGACACCCCCAAGTGTAATTGCTGGCCGAAATGGACAGACTTCGCTCGCGGTTGCGTGAACTGTGCGCTGGGGGAGTGGATGCCCAACGTCCTCACGCCCTCATTCGAGATCTTATGGCTGAAAAGTTCTGGGAGCATGATAGTGGGCTCCGCGTGGGCTGGCAGTGGAGGAAGGCAACCAACATCAAGAAGCTCCAGGAGGCTGACGGTGAGGTCCAACAGATGCAGACCTGGGAAGATCAGCTTTCAGCCTCTCTTAATGCACAATCTGAGCTTCTCTCACGGTTGAAGGCCTAGCTGGCAGAGGCAGAAGAGCATGTGAGGCAGGCCTCTGGAAATATGTCTGCCGTTCAAGCTGGCGTAGAGAGGGCCAAATCCAAGACTGACGAACTGCGCCCCGCCACTGGTGAGGAGAAGTGGGAGCTAAGTCAGCGGCAGCAAGCCTTGGATGCCACATTCCAATAGGTGGTGTAGCTGCAACGCTCTTTTAACGGGGTCAACCCATCCATGGGGGGAGTCGACCCCCGGGTATTGTAACAAACCAAAAACCTTTTGTTGGTACTTTTGTGCTTCAATTTTTTCTTTATTTGTTTTGAATGTTGTAGAGCGCATGATTTCCACTGTTTGAATCACCTTGTTACATCCCTACAATGGTTGCAGGACGCTCGACGACAATTCCCCAAGCCCACGTGGGTCGAGCCCAATGTGAGAAACAGGAGATAATTGCCTTCTCATCCCACGTCACATAGGAGTGGAGACCATGCTCCGGGCATCCGGGATTCGGATTACCAGTCCGGATTTCCGAAATATGGGAGAGTCTTGACCAGAGAAGGATGTTTCCAGGACTGCCGAATTACCGTTTCTTCAGCATGCTCTTATGCACGAACGGTGCAACGCCAGGGGCGCTGAAATTGGTCCAAACAGATGAAAATGGGAAGTGTGAATCACGATACCCAAGATTCGGAGCACTGTGGGGATGGCGTGACAATAAAGGACAACCGTTAACCATGGTGGAGAAGCGGTATCCTTACTGCGTTAGCCTATAATGGGGACAAAAATGAGGGTCAAACGTTGAACATGTTCGAAACACGGGATCATGTCACAAATATTGTCGGTCAATCTTTCGGGACATTGACCCAGGACAGTTTGCGGACCATAGTTCAAACATCTATACTGTTAGGGGGTCCTTCCAAACATGACCAGTCTTCCGGAATGTTGGCCCAGGATGGTAGGTGAGCCGATGCGGCATGAGACCAGGCCGTTAGGGGGTCCCGTGAGACATGAAAGGGGACAAGAGTCCGAATAAGGGGCACACAAAGCGTGGAATATGGAGTGATGGTTTGTCCGAACAGAATCCAACACTTAGGTAGTTACACCACCGTGGTGGGAGTACACCATATGGGCGCATTGGTTTGATCATGGATCATTCCTTCTTTCAGACAGGGCGTCTCTAGCGAGGGGGTCTGTCACTTCCCAATGGGATCTTGGGGCATCCTGAACATGTTCAGGGAAAAATTACAGCTACATAGTTCCCCCTGATGGGTCAGTCCAGAGGGCCGGAAATGGGGAGGAACAGGATTTTGCGATTCCTGAGGCTGGAACCTAGGTGAAATGCCTGGGTGTCTCTACCTATCCCATGAGGATGGTAATCAAGACATACGTAGTTCTGGGAGCGCAGTGCAGTCAAATACCAACAATGGAAGGTGAAATCTTCTTTGTTAGAGTATCTTGTGCATCCCATGATTAACATGGGGCATCCTGAGCTTGCTCAGGGTAGAACCACAGTTTAGTGTCATGCGCTAAGGACACATGGACTCCTGTAGTTTAACATCATACGATATGATGTGGAATAAAAGGGAAGATCCCAGGGAGCGTGTGGTGCGATAGATATGAAACCGACGTGAATTAGGACTTAGGGTCCAAATCACACCACGTACCCCCGGGGGAAACTCTCTAGGTCAAGAGACCAAGAGTGAGGATTAGGCTGGGCCCGAAGCAGAGTGGTCGGGCATTCCTACATACCCCATGAGGATGGGAATCCAGCCATACATAGTCATTAAAGCGCAATTTAACGTCGTGCGGGATGATGAGAAGCCTGGACGTGTTGGTACACATCCCGCCAAAACTACTAAGCCCACGTGAGTCGTGCTCGGTGTGAGAAACAAGCAGTAGTGTTGGGAATTTCCCGACAGAAAGGGGCAGGTAAGGGAAAAGGGACGCTCGGCGAATACCGACGCAATGACAATAACACGATCATTTCGCACACCTAGATGCGCGAAGAAAAAGAGCCGGGTATGATGGAATTCCACTTGAACATGAGGAAGTGGAAACGTGTGAATCACGACGCTCGAGATTCAGATCACGATGATGGCGGCGTGACGATGGAGGATAACTGTTGACCGTAACGGAAAACCAGCATCCATATCATGTTAGCTTAGAATGGGGACAATCAAATTAGGGTTAACCGTTGACCATGTTCAAAACACAGGACCATGTCACAAATGCTGTCAGATATCCGTAGGGACGTTGGCCCGAAACGATTGGAGGGCCCTTAGGTCCAGCATTCATGGAGATCCCTAAAGCCTATTATCCATGTCGTCTGAGGGTCCTTTTGGATGTGGAAGAGGATGAGGATCCAAATAGCGAGCTCACGAAGCATGGTCATGGGATGAGGAGGATGTCCCTGTGAAAATCACACACTTCGGGCTCTTTGTCAAAACACATCTGAATACGACAACGAGACGTATTAGATAGAGGGATCATATTCCTTTCCCATAGGGAGATCTTAGTTTAGGGTCGTAGAATTCGGACCATGGATGGGAGGAGACATAAGAGGCACATGGTGTAGTTACTCAAACACCTGGCATGAATGGGAATAGGGGGTGTGTATGGTGCGGTGAAAAACCTGACGTGAATGAGGACGTAATCCCATATCACACCACATGACCCCCTTGAGAGAGGTTTTAAGTCAAGGGACCAAAAGAGAAAGTTAGGCTGGGCCCACGGGGAAGTGCCCGGCCGCTCCTACGTATCTCATAAGGATGAGAATCAAGCCACACGTAGTCCTTAAAAAAAGTGACTTAGGCTGGGCCTGCGGGGAAGTGCGTGGGCGCTCCTACATATCTCATAAGGATGAGAATCAAGCCACATGTAGTTCTTAAAGGTGACATGGTAAGATACCAGTGGCGGGGGAAAAGGGGAGTGCGGTCATGGCCCTTGCACTAAAAGAAGCGGAATTTGATAAATATTTTTTGTTCTTTAAGGTGAGTGGTTTTTTTTTGTGAAGCGACAGGCCTAGAGTAGTAGGTCGTGGTGTCACCACAAGGATCAAGTCATGATGGGCGTTGACAAATGGCATGGAACGTGACCAATACCCAACGTGATGTCCTCTACAACGAGGTCACCGCAATGCAGTGCCGTTTTTCATCGTGCGGCCAGGACGATAATGTCACAGTTTAGGGTCGTATGATACGACCAGGCATGCATTTTATCGTCATGTAGCGCAGACGTAGCATAGACGATGCTAGGCGGGGAATGTGCGCAGTGTTATAAAACAAAATTGATGGAGACATGATCCCACATCACATTGTATGCCCCTCGGAGAGGGAGACCTTAGGCCGAGGGGCCTATATAGAGGTAAGAGGTGAAACAGGGGGAGAGACTGGCTCCCTAAATTGGATGTACTCGAAGACAGGGTGTATGGGCGGTCCTACGTATCCCATGAGGATGGGAATCACGTTAAACGTAGTCCCGGATGGATCTTAGTTTATGGTCTTAGAGCTCGGACCATGGGAGCCCCGAAGGACTCCATATTGCAGCTTTGTCCCCCTCACATGCAAAGGTGCACTGAGGGATAGTGCCAAAAGTGTCGAGATTCCACCTGGACATGATGGGGTGGAAAATGATGTGAATCATGCAACCAACATTCGAGGACTGAAGGGGCTGGCGTGACGACAGAGGATTACTGCTGACCATGTTCGCAACACATCATCATGTCGTGTTAGCATGAAATGGGGACAAACAAATGAGCATCGACTGCTGACCATATTCGCAATGCGGTATTTTATCGATTTGTTGTCTGAAACCCTCGAGGGCATTGGCCTGTAACGGTAGGAGAGCCCTTGGGAATTGTATCTAGGCCGTTATTGGGGGTCCCTCCGGGTGTAAAAGGTAATGGAAGCCCGAATGGAGGGGAACACGAAGCTTGACAGGTGGAAGGAACTTGATCAAGTTGAATCTGACACTCTTGATCCTAGACCATTGTACTCTTAACACATGGGTGAACCACTACAAGGGGTCAAGAGACTCAACTTGAGGGTAACCAAGAGATGGTGGGTTCCCGGGGGATGGGGGCATACTGCCCAAAACATTGTATCATTCCTACATATCCCCCTCCTGGAGAGGGATAGGCCAAGTGGCCTAGGTGACCGGGAGATCATGAGATCTCTAAGAGGTGGGGCTGGGTCCGAAGTCTGGACATTTAGGTGGTCCTACGTATCCCATGAGGATGGGAATCAAGCCACGTGTATTTCTGAATGGTGCCTTTTAATGTCATGAAGGACAAGGAATAGGTGGTCTAACTCTCAGAATGGGGGTGCGTGTGGTGCAGCTATTGCAAACCCGACGTGAATGAGGACATAATCCCATAATATGCCATGTGGTCCTGTAGTCGGGGTCCCGATGGTAGGACCAGAGAGGCGAATTAGCTGAACTCAAGCCGGACCCAAAGACAGGATGTCTGGGCATTCCTACGTATCCCATTAGGATGGGAATCAAGCTGAATGTAGTTCTGAGAGGATCTTATTTTATGGTCATAGAACTCGGACCATAAATGGTAACAACCTCCCAAGTTAGTGCAGACGTCAACCCGATCCCTAAGCCCACGTGAGTTAAACTCGGTGTGGGAAACAAGGGGTGGAGATCCTTACCACAATACTTGGGGCGTCCATCAGAGGGGAGTTGGTAGAGAGCCCCGAAGGACACCTTTACGCGGCTTGTTTCCCCAACATGCAGATGTGCACGAAGGAAAAGTACCAAGAGTTCCGAGACTCTACTTGGTCACGATGAGTTGATGAAGGGTGTGAATTGTGTACCCGAATTTTGGGCTTAATGGATTGGCATGGCGATAGAGGAAAACTGTTAACCATGGCGGAAACGCAGTGTCCATATCGCGTTAGCCTGAGGTGGGAACAAAAAACGAGCATCAACCGCTGACCATATTCGCAACGCGGGATTTTATCGATTTGTTGTCTGAAACCCTCAGGGGCGTTGGCCCGTAATGGTAGGAGAGCCCTTGGGTGTAGTATTCAAGTCGTTCTTGGGGGTCCCTCCGGGTGTGAAAGGTGATGGAAGCCCTGATGCAGGGATACACAATGCCTGGAAAGTGGGTGCGGACGTGTCCGAGTAAAGCTTGGCAGTCCAGGTAATAAACCAGAGTACTCTTAGGCACATTGGTGAACTGCAGAAAAGGGATCGACGAAACAGCTCAGGAGGGATAGGTACATGGTGTGGCCATTACGAGACTGACGTGAATGAGGACATAATCCCACACCACACCATATAATCCTCTCATGAAAGAAGGGTAGGCCAAGAGGCCAAGATGGGATGAAGATTCCCGAGAGATGGGACTGGACCCGAATCCTAGACATTCAGGTGCTCCTGCGTATCCCATGAGGATGGGAATCAAGTTGAATGTAGTTCTATAAACGTAGTTTAATGTCATATAGGACGAGGGGGGGTAATATACCCCCAAATGAGGGAGGTGTACGGTGCCGAGAATAAATTGACACGAACTAGAAAATAGCCTCACGCCACACCATACACTCCCATAAGAGAGGACCTGGGCCGTGGCCCGGAAAGTCCAAGGGGCCTGATGGTTAGGAATTGGTCAGGAAGGCATGACATGCTTGCAGTTTAACGTCTTGCAATGAGGACGAGGGTCGGGGACCCGAGGAGGCCAAGGGGCCTGAGGCTGGGCCTCGTAAGGGAAGGCGTACGACATGGTACATGATCCCGACGTGAATGAGTACGTAGTCCTACACCACACCGTACAACCCGGGTAAGAGGTTGGCCGGAGGTGCCTGAGAAGGTCAAGGGGCCTAAGGCCAGGCATCAGTCAGGAAGGCCTGATGGGTCTGCAGTTTAACGTCTTACATGAGGACGGGGGTCGGGGACCCAAGAAGGCCAAGGGGCCTGAGGCTGGGCCTCGTATGGGAAGGCGTACGACATGGTACATGATCCTGACATGAATGAGGACGTAGTCCTACACGACATCGTACACCCCTATGGGGAATCGGGGCCATGGGCCCGATCGCTGGCACCACCCGGGGGGAAGTTTGTCACTTCGGGATGGGGCAGAACGAATCACTGCACTCGATGTTTGGGACATCTCGGGGTGGACCAGAAGATCCAGGACACTGTTGACCATGTTCAAAACACAGTGCTCCTATGGTGACCCAATATGGGAGCAACAAATGAGCTTCGACCGCTGACCAAATTCGCAACGCGGGACTTGTATCGGCTTGTTGCTTGAAAGCCCTCGGGGGTGTTGGCCCGTATCGGTAGGAGAGCCCTTGGGCGTAGTATCCCGGCCGTTCTTGGGGGTCCCTCCGGCTGTGAAAACATGATTGAATCCCAGTCAAGGAGTTGGTGATGCATAGCTGTATCCATCCATGAAGGAGGCAAACATCTCCAGGGGTATGTGGAGCCGGGTCGAGGCTTGCTCGATGTGAGTTGGGGCAAAAGTGTGCACCCTGCCATATGTCTTGACCCGAGGGGAAGATTGTGGCTTTTGGGCTGGGCCAACAGAAAAAATTCCCAGGCTTTCCTACGTATCCCATTAGGATGGGAATCAAGCCATACGTAGTTCTTGAGGTCCATGCAGTTTAGCGTCATGCGGTGAGGACGTGGGAGGATAGAAGAACGGGAGTGGGAACATGGTGCGACCCTTACAATCCTTGTATGACCGGGGTTGTATGAGAGGGGCTAAAAAAGCCTACCCCACGATACAAAAAGATCATCTGAGGAAACTATTCCCAGGGGGGGATAGTGGAAGAGAAAAGCTTGGGCCTGGGCTCAAGACGAGGCGTCCGAGCGTTCCTACGTTTCCCATGAAGATGGGAATCAAGCCACATGTAGTTCTTAAGATGCAGTTTAACATCATGCGGGACAAGGAGCATCTCATTTGGGGATATGTAAGGTACGACAAGCAATCCGACGTGTATGAGGACGTAGTCCCACACCATACTGTACAATCCCTCAAGAGGGTAAGTCGGGGAAAATCAGGGGCCTGAGGCCGGACCGCAGTCAGGGAGACCTGACCAGCTTGCGGTTTAACGTCTCGCGGTGAAGACGGGGCCATGGGTCCGAGGAGGCCAAGGGCCTTGAGGCTGAGCCTTGTTCAGGAAGGTCTGGCTGGCTTGCAGTTTAACATCTTGCAGTAATGACGAGGGGTCGGGGGCCCGAGGAGGCCAAGGGTCCTGAGGCTGACACTAGTGCAGAAAACGTTTTTTACGTCGGTTATTTTTTATTATTTACGTCGGTTTTTAGGTGACGTTAATACGGACGACGTTATAAATAACGTTTTTTACGTCGGTTATTTAAAACCGACGTAATATCCCTAACTTCACGGTGGTTATCACGTCGGTTCATATAATAACCGACGTGATAAATATGCGCGGGGGGCTTTATCACGTCGGTTATTCCCTAAACCGACGTGATAAAACGCCTGGGATATCGTTTATCACGTCGGTTATGTCATAACCGACGTGATAAACCCTTCCCCTGGCCTATTACCACGTCGGTTATTTAGGAAACCGACGTGATAAAAAGGCCTGGGAAACGTTTTAGCACGTCGGTTATTCAATAACCGACGTGGTAAATCGATTCCCAGGCCTTTTATCACGTCGGTTATACTAAGAACCGACGTGGTAAAATCCCCGGGAAAGGTTTATCACGTCGGTTCTAGAAAAAACCGACGTGATAAACCCCTACCGATTTATTTACCACGTCGGTTATAAAATAACCGACTTGAAAGATTTTTTTTTTTTTAAATAATTGCACTGCTCTCACCAAAAAGCAACCAGAAACCAAACAAAAATAACCATGCCAGCCCTCCCCCAAGCCCCAACTGAACCCCACCCTCATCTATACCCACCTAACAACCTGGCCAGCCCTCCCCCACCACATTGGAGCCCCACCACAACCCTTGGACACCCTCCACCCCTTGGACACCCCCCCACCCTCATTTACACCCCCAAGACCCCTAGTGCAGCCTCAAACACCCATTGGACACCCCCCCACACCTTGACAGCCCTCCCAGACCCCTTGGACACCCCCCCTCATTTACACCCATCCTGCCCCTTGGACACCCCCCCACCCCTTCGACAGCCCCCCACCCTCATTTACACCCCCCGAACACTAGGACAGCCCCAAACACCCCTTGGACACCCCTCCCATATCCCTTGGACACCCCCCCACCCCTTGGACACCCCCCCACCCACTGGACAGCCCCCCACCCCCTGGACACCCCCCCGACCCCTTGGAAACCCCCCCTACCCCTTGGAAACCCCCCCATCCCCTTGGACAGCCCCAAACACCCCTTGGACACCCCTCCTATATCCCTTGGACACCCCCCCACCACTTGGACACCCAACCGACTCCTTGGACAGCCCCAAACACACCTTGGACACCCCTCCCATATCCCTTGGACACCCCCACCCTCATTTACACCCCCCCCCGACCCCTAGGACAGCCCCAAACACACCTTGGACACCCCTCCCATATCCCTTGGACACCCCCAAAACACCCACCCACCCCCTTGGAACCTCTCCCCCCATACCAAAATCCAGACCAGAAAAACCATCAACAGTAGACCAAAACAAGAAGTAGAGAAAAATTAAACATTCACTGATATAACATTCAAAACTTACAATGTCAACTTCAAAAAAAACTAAATCCAACCTAAACGACTACGAAATACACAATTACATTGACAATATTCAAAATTACATTTTACATTACAAACAACTAAAAGTCAATCAAACCTGTAAAATAATTTGACCACTCCACTTGTAAGTGTTTGATATCTTCAGCAGTAAAGGGTTGAGGGTCATCAAAAAGCTACAAAGGAAAAGGATAGTAGTCAACGTGTATAATGAATAAATCAAATTGAAATATTATTAGAAAGAGGAAATCTTACCAGGTCAAAACTCAGAACTGTCCCAGTTGTTATTATTTCATACATAAATCTTAACATGTAATATCCGCATTCGATGATGCCTTGTTGCTCATGACATTTCTGTTTGAATGAGTGTAAATTCAATATATTATTTTTATGTAATAAATCAAAATGTACAAATTATAAATGGATATTTACCTTCGCATGTACATATTTGATCTTGTAATTCCTTTTCTTTGCGCTTTTTCGAAAGTGGACCCATGCCCTGTTAGAAAATAATACGAATGGGGTAAATTTAAAATTCATTATAATATATAAAACTATTGTGAAATTGAAACTTACGTTTCCAATATATTCTTAAAACTTTCTCGCACATCATCATGGAGAGAGCATATCCAATAAAGTGTTTTCTCCCTAGGGCAAAAAACCCCTAACATCCAATGATCCCTGAGAAAAGGAAATTTAACGTTAGTGGTTTTTTATGTTAAAATATAATTAACTCTTTGAGAGGGATGTGTTTCATACCTCTCACAAAAAGGCATCATCCAACACTGTGTGATTACATTCTTTTCAAATCTATCAGCAATATAAAGCATTCTTTGTTCCTCATCCAATGCACATGCTTCAGGGGAAATCAATTGTGGGTCCATGAATCCATATACATCTGTCAGCTCATTCCTCTCACAAATTTTATACATATACCTAATACAAAGCGGAAATAAGTATACATTTTTAATAAATATAACGCAAGGAAAAGGAGTTAAGACTTACATGATAAAAATTTGCACCACGTTGATGCCCATCTTATCTCCAGTGACAACCTCCATGATATCAGTTTTCATAATCCCCACACATAGTTCACGTCCACAGACATGAGCTTCCATTGTAAAGTCATAATGATCCAACAACAAATTTGAATATCTTGACAATTTGTCAAGACTGCTAGTATCTGCATCTGATGTCATAGCTATCTGTCTTTGTTGTTGTCTATACAGTATTTCTTTACCTTTGAAGTATTCCTGTAAAAATAAATTGAAAAATATATTAGTTTTCAAATGATAAAACATTAATAAAAATATAAAATAAAAGATATAACATCCATACCTCTATGGTAATGAGTCGAAGAAGTCTGGATGGCCAAAGTAAAAAATGGTCGATACTATGTCCAACTGTCGTCACCTCATCTGTAGGTAATGGTATCCGAGCTGATCTATCTATAATATCCTGTACAGTGACCCTCTGATTCTCTACCTCTAACTGTTGATGATGAACTGTATCTCCTATACAATATACCATCCCATATGCAACTATATGATGTTGAGGATCATCAACATACAACTCACAATAAGTAGGTAGCTGCGGCGGAGGAGGAGGATCAAAAATGGGGTCCGCAGGCTGAGGTGGGGGAGTGGGAGCTACTGGGAGAGGTGGAGTGGGAGCTGCACCCTGAAATTGTCTTTGCAAGTCTGCAAACATTAACTGCACCGATGCTCTAATCTTGTCCTCCATTGTCGCATTAATATTATGGACTTCAGCCTCCAACGATTCTATTTTTTTTTTATAAACTCCCTCAACGTTAGAAGTTGAGGAACGTGGCAACACTTTTCTTACCGATACACCTGCCGAATATCCTCTTACACGGCCAGGATGTTCGGGCTTTCCCAATGCCACAGATAAAATATCTTCCCTCCCAGATGGTGTAAATGTCCCCTGTGAACTCTGCTCCTCAAGAGAGTCCTGTAATAATTAATTGAACTTTTCTATAATGATTGGAAATATATGACGAAAATAGTAAACTTAAATAAATAAAATAGATTTCTTACAATCCTCTCAACTACGAGTCTCGATTCTTCCGAAAGATATTGTCCTTTTTTGCCCTTCCGAGCTCTTTTCCATTTCTCATGTCTAGATGGAGGGGATGGAGGGGCCACCTCTCCAGAGCTTGAAGACTCAGCTCTTAGTTGTTGAAATTTTTCTGCCATCATTTGTTCTTCCAATAATGCATACCCTCCCCGAGATAAACTATGAGGGTATACATTTTTAGATTGGATCTCTTGATGAGCTTTCCTTGTTTGCTGTAAATTAAGAATAAGTAATCATTAACAAAACAATAATAAGATCATTTATATAAGAAAGCTTATAAAAGTTTACATTGCCCTTACCAAAAATGATTCTTTTCTTCTACTTTCAAAAAATTCTCTCCATGTGTCTTCATCTATAAAAGGATATATACGACATGGATTCTCACGACTCCTATGACCATAAATGAAATCAGATGAGAGGGTTGATTTGAAATCCCTCCATCTCCTAGCAGCCAACGATAAGCATTTCTTCCTGACTCCTCCAGTGTCAGGAATATCAAATGTCATCTGATAAAAAAGAGGTTAAAAATATTATATATACTAGAAACATTTAAAGAACAGTCAAACAATAGCAAAAGATCTTACCAAAATGGTCTCCCACAGCTGAGAAATTATCGCCTTATCCACACTTCTCCAATAATCATAGAGAATGCTTAATTTGCTCTTAGCCTGAGTTGCTACAAAACCCTTAAAATCTTTAGCATTTGGACCTCTAGGAAGATCATCCTCATCAAACTCCACGACTATCCTCTCCTCCTTCGTACGGGCAAGTGATAATTTTGGTAAACGTGTGCACCCACGCTTACCAACCTTTGAACTCTTTTTCGTAATAGGAGCATGTGAATGTTCCTCCCCAGATGTATGACCAATATGCTCATCTCCAGAATCATGTGGCTGATCAACTGATTGATCTGTCATTTTCCTTCAAATCAAAAAAACAAACATTAGTTCACAAATAGAAAAGTGTACTAAATTACATAATAGTAAACATCGGTAATATGATAAGCATGTTAAACAATGATAAACATGGTAAACACAGGCAAAATGTTGCCAAGGAGTTGGCATAAGAAAGCTGAAAAGTGGACTCACTGATGCCACCGGCCGGCCGCTGGCTCACCACCGGCCGGCCGGTGGAGCAGACAGCCTTCCTCTGTCGGGTCCACCGGCCGGCCGCTGGATCACCACCGGCGGGCCGGTGGACCAGACAGAGAGCCTTCCTCTCTGTCTAAACCACCAGCCGGCCGCTGGCACCTCACCGGCCGGCCGCTGGTGATCCAGACAGAGAGGAAGGCTCTCTGTCTGGTCCACCGGGCGGCCGGTGGTGATCCAGCGGCCGGCCGGTGGACCAGACAGCCTTCCTCTATTTGAACCACCGGCCGGCCGCTGGCTCAACACCGGCCGGCCGCTGGTGATCCAGACAGAGAGGCTCTGTCTCTGTCTGGACCACCGGCCGGCCGCTGGCTCAGCACCGGCCGGCCGGTGGACCAGACAGAGAGCCTTCCTCTGTCTGAACCACCGGCCGGCCGCTGGCTCAACACCGGCCGGCCGCTGGTGATCCAAACAGAGAGGAAGGCTCTCTGTCTGGTCCACCGGCCGGCCGGTGGTGAGCCAGCGGCCGGCCGGTGGTACAGACAGAGAGGACCGGTTGCCGGTGCGTGCAGGACTTCTCCTCTTTACGGTTTTTATTGTTTTATCGTTTTGGTTTGATACATATTTTAATAAGTAAAAAATTTACAGTATCTAACATTATATGAAAAAACTAAATGTAAACAAGATATATACTTGTGTTACCTGTAATTTTAGGAATGTACAGTTGGATTGTTTTCCCAAATTCCTTCGTCGTGATCGTTCCTAATGGCACAAACCATGTCTTCAACATACTCATCATTATGTTCTGTTAATCTTTCCATGGAAGTAGGGATCTCACATAAATCAGCATCTTCATCAAATTCATCCTCACCAACATATTGGTTTTTCCCTTGTAAAACAACAGCCCACTGCATATCTGATTGATCTACTACATAGAAAATTTGTTTGGCATGTGTTGCCATTATAAAAGAATCAGCTGTGTCTTCCAATCTATTCAGATTAACAAGTGTCATTCCAAATTCATCGTGTCTGACACTGTTGTTACCGATAAACCATTTACAGTTAAAAACGGGAACTTTAATTTTAAAGTAATCAGCCTCCCATATGTCTTCAATCACTCCATAATATGCACTTGATGCCGAAATTGGGTTTCTGTCCTTAGCACTCAAAAAATGCATTGCTTCTGCAAACACCAATACACCACTATTCTGAACTGCACTTCTGTTGTCCTGAGCTTTCGTATGAAATGTATAGCCATTAATGTCATAAGCGGACCATGTTATCACATTTAAAGATGGACCACCCACTATCCATTTTAATGTCTCTGATACATCTGATCTACCAAGCAAGGTCTTTTTAAACCATGGCAAAAAAGTTTTGTTGTGCTCATTCAAAATCCACATTTCTTTCTTCTTTGGATGACATTGTTTCAACTCATTAATATGCAATGTGATATACGGTTGAACATCAGCTATGTTATTCAAGATGTATGATTCTAACTTCTTCATATGTTCAGCTGACAGTGATTTGACTTTCAAGCCACGAATCCCCTTTCCCTCATTATTAACCCGTTCATGGCGAGATGGAGGCAAACCTATGTGTTGCGCCGTAGCCAAGTAACTCGTACAAAACTCTGCTACCTCCTCAGAAATATACTTTTCAATAATGGAGGCTTCAGGTCGATATGGATTTTTAACATATCCCTTTAATATTTTCATATACCTTTCAAAAGGATACATCCAACGAAGATATACAGGTCCACAAAGCCTTATTTCTCGAACCAGATGAATCAGTAAATGCACCATCATATCAAAAAAAGTTGGAGGAAAATACATTTCCAAATGACAAAGTATAATAATTGCATCCTTTTCCAAAATGTTCAAAGCATTCACATCAATCGCCTTGTTGCAAATTGAATTGAAAAAATAACACAACCTCATTATAGTCTTTCTGACACGGATGGGCAATATTCCACGCAGTGCAACTGGTAGAATTTGTTGCATCATGACATGACAATCATGTGATTTCATACCTATCAACTTCAAGTATTTCAATGAGACAAAATTTTTTACATTTGAAGAATAACCTTGAGGCACTTTGATATCATGAAGACACTGACAGAAGCTACTTTTCTCCCTCTTCGATAATGTATGACAAGCCGGGGGAAGAAATGTTCGTCTTCCTTTAGGAGTGGGAGCTAACTCTAAACGTATTCCCATTGACAGTAGGTCTAACCTTGCATTCAACCCATCTTTTGTCTTTCCTTTAATATCTAGCAATGTTCCGATCAAAGAATCACAGATATTCTTCTCCACGTGCATGACATCAATATTATGTTTGACTTCATGATACCTCCAATATGGTAGCTCAAAAAATATTGACCTTTTCTTCCAAATATGTCTATCATTACCAGATTTCGGTGTCTTTCCCAATGTCACATCAAGGTTTTTCACCCTCTCAAAATACAATTCTGGGGATAAAGGTTGAGGTGCAGTATCAAATTCTTGTGAGCCATTGAATGCCTTTTTTAGTCTTCTATAAGGGTGATCCATAGGCAAAAACTTTCGATGACTCATGTACACTGTTTTCCTCCCATGATGCAATTGACAATATGACGTCTGTTGTTCGCAAATTGGACATGCTTTATGCCCTTTAACACTATATCCAGACAAATTTCCATATGCTGGGAAGTCATTTATAGTGAATAGAAGCACTGCATGCAGTTGAAAATATTCCATTTTATAAGAATCATACACCCTAATACCATCAGCCCATAAAAGTTTCAAATCATCAATCAGCGGTGACAAGTATACATCAATATCATTGCCGGGTTGCTTTGGACCAGAGATCATGATACTCAACATGACATATTTGCGCTTCATACAAACTTCAGGAGAGAGGTTGTAAATTACCAATAAAACAGGCCATGAACTATGTGTGCTACTGAGGGTTCGGTATGGATTCATTCCATCTGTGCACAAGCCTAGTCTCAGATTTCTAATTTCATTTCCAAATGTAGGGTACTGGGCATCAATTTTCTTCCATTGTGGACAATCAGTTGGATGACGTATTTTTCCATCACATACCCGCTCATCAGCATGCCATCTTAACCTTTTTGCATCATGTGAATTAGCAAATAAACGTTTGAAACGAGGAATTATAGAAAGATACCAAAATACCTTTGAAGGGAGCTTTGTAATCTCTACATCAGCTTGTGATTTTTCTTTCACCTTATACCGTGATGTCCCACATTTGGGACACTCTTTCAGAAATTCATATTCCTTCCTATATATAATGCAGTCATTCGGACATGCATGTATTTTCCTGTATCCCAATCCCATCGGGCATAATATTTTTTGGCCTTATAATGTGAATCTGGAAGATCGTTATCTTTTGGAAGAATGTCTTTCATCAATTGTAGCAGCTCTGTAAAACTTCTGTCACTCCATCCATGTTTCGCCTTCAGGTTAATCAATCTTAACACCGCCAACAAAACCGTAAAATCTGTACAACCAGGATATAATGGTTTTTCGGCATCACCATATAGACGTGCAACTCTCGGTTCTATCTCAATTTGTTCTGCTACAATATCGCGAATCATTTCATCAATTCCATCAGAGTTACCATCTTGCGATTCATTATCATCAGTGACATTCTGTCCAGTTTCGCCATGCCAAATCCAAGGGTTGTAACTCGGATTGAAACCATGACAAATCAGATGATCTTTTATCTCTCTACTTTTCAACTTCTTCATATTCAGACATTTCAGGCATGGACAGAAAAAAATGTCACTACTTGGAACATTTCGTTTAGCAAATTCCAAAAAGGCATCAACACCTTCCTCATATTCATTGCTCATTCGATGTGCCATAATCCAACTTCGACTCATTATTACCTATAAAAAATAGCAAAAATATATATATTTTTTAGATAAGACAAATATATGTTTATATGAAAAAAATCATAATTTGAATATAACAATTTTGAAATATAAAACAAATCGATGTGTAAACCCCCCCTGGACACCCCCCGACCCCTCTGGACAGCCCCCCACCCCTCCTGGACACAACCCCCCACCCCCGACCTGCTTGGACACCCCCCTGGACACCCCCCAACCCTCTGGACAGCCCCCCCACCCCTCCTAAACACCACCCCCACCCCCTACCCCCTTGGACACCCCCCTGGACACCCCCAACGCCCACCCACACCCTTGGACAACCCCCCACACCCACCCACCCCCTTGTAAACCCCCCTGGACACCCCCTGACCCCTCTGGACAGCCCCCCACCCCTCCTGGACACCACCCCCCACCCCCTACCCCCTTGGACACCCCCCTAGACATCCCCCAACCCTCTGGGCAGCCCCCCCACCCACCCGGACAACCCCAAATACCCTCTGGAGAGGCCGCCACCCACTTGGACAGCCCCCCACACCCATCCACCCCCTTGGACAGCCCCCCACACCCATCCACCCCCTTGGACACCCCCCTGGACACCCCACCGACCCCTCTGGACAGGCCGCCACCCCCTTGGACAGCCCCCCACACCCACCCATCCCCTTGGACACCACCCTGGACACCCCCCGACCCCTCTAGAAAGCACCCCCACCCCTCCTGGACACAACCCCCCACCCCCGACCTGCTTAGACACCCCCCAACCCTCTGGACAGCCCCCCCCACCCCTCCTAAACACCACCACCCACCCCCTACCCCTTGGACACCCCCCTGGACACCCCCCAACACCCACCCACGCCCTTGGACAGCCCCCCACACCCATCCACCCCCTTGGACAGCCCCCCACACCCATCCACCCCCTTGGACACCCCCCTGGACACCCCACCGACCCCTCTGGACAGACCGCCACCCCCTTGGACAGCCCCCCCACACCCACCCATCCCCTTGGACACCACCCTGGACACCCCCCGACCCCTCT
This sequence comes from Viscum album, assembly GCA_963277665.1. Taxonomy (NCBI): domain Eukaryota; kingdom Viridiplantae; phylum Streptophyta; class Magnoliopsida; order Santalales; family Viscaceae; genus Viscum; species Viscum album. Next base: position 24,693 of record CAUJRU010003164.1, read on the forward strand.
AGAAAACACCCCCACCCCTCCTGGACACAACCCCCCACCCCCGACCTTCTTGGACACCCCCCTGGACACCCCCCAACCCTCTGGACAGCCCCCCCACCCCTCCTAAACACCACCACCCACCCCCTACCCCCTTGGACACCCCCCTGGACACCCCCCAACACCCACCCACGCCCTTGGACAGCCCCCCACACCCACCCACCCCCTTGTAAACTCCCCTGGACACCCCCGACCCCTCTGGACAGCCCCCCGCCCCTCCTGGACACCACCCCCCACCCCCTACCCCCTTGGACACCCCCCTGGACATCCCCCAACCCTCTGGACAGCCCCCCCACCCACCCGGACAACCCCAAATACCCTCTGGAGAGGGCGCCACCCACGTGGACAGCCCCCCACACCCATCCACCCCCTTGGACACCCCCCTGGACACCCCACCGACCCCTCTGGACAGGCCGCCACCCCCTTGGACAGCCCCCCACACCCACCCATCCCCTTGGACACCACCCTGGACACCCCCCGACCCCTCTGGACAGCCCCCGACCCCTCTAGAAAGCACCCCCACCCCTCCTGGACACAACCCCCCACCCCCGACCTGCTTGGACACCCCCCTGGACACCCCCCAACCCTCTGGACAGCCCCCCCACCCCTCCTGGACACCACCCCCCACCCCCTACCCCCTTGGACACCCCCCTGGACACCCCCCAACACCCACCCACACCCTTGGACAGCCCCCCACACCCACCCACCCCCTTGTAAACCCCCCTGGACACCCCCCGACCCCAAATCCATGCACCTATGCCATGGTTGTGTGTGAATAAAGTATTAACAACTGTAAAAGGGCAACCCATCCAAATGGACACGCCCCAACCCTCTCGGGGATTTATAGAAAACGATGAAAAATTAGTGAAATCATAAAATTACTCAATATTGCAAGTCGAACAAATAGATCTAGGGATGATAAATAAGATTATGGTGCCAAAACGAGTTAAAAGGGTTCGCAATCGAAGAATCTTAGCTAGTTTCAACAAAAAAATCACAACACATATATATTTACTATCCGCGAAAAAAAACGAACGAGTGGGAGGATTACCTGAGTGCTGCGAGTTTAGATGATTGATCCGAGGAGATTAAATATGAGAAACGATGATCGCAAAACGAATCTAAACCAACGAAATGGACGAGCCGATTCGGGTTTACGCGCGAGAGAGACGAGTCGCGACTGTCGAAGGTAAACTCGCGAATGACAATCCACGGGTCTGGGTAAATTTTTAATTGAGTTATCACGTCGGTTATTCAATAACCGACGTGATAATTGTTTTAAAAACATTTATAACGTCGGTTATTTCAATAACCGACGTCAAAAATCCTTCAAAAACCACGTTTGTTACGTCGGTTATTCAATAACCGACGTGAAAGGGCCTTCGAAAACCGCGTTTTTTACGTCGGTTATAAAAATAACTGACGTAAAAAACGAAGCCGCGAGATTAATAACGTCGGTTATTTGTATAACCGACGTTAAATGTGTACCGAACACAGGTTTTTACGTCGGTTAAGAAATAACCGACGTAAAAAACCTCGTTTTACATATTATGACGTCGGTTTTATATAACCGACGTAAAAAATGGTGACGTAAAAAACGTTTTCTGCACTAGTGTGAGCCTCGGTCGGGAAGGCCTGACTGGCTTGCAGTTTAACGTCTTCCAGTAAGGGCGGGGGGCCGAGGGCCCGAGTTGGCCAAGGGGCCTGAGGCTGAGCCTCGAGCAGGAAGTCATGAATGGCTTGTAGTTTAACGTCTTTCATTAAGGACGGGGGGAGATCTTAGTTTCATGTCATAGAGCTCGGACCATTTTGCAGTTTATCGTCTGGGAGGATGAAGATGCAGTTTAAGGTCGTGCAGGACTTTACAGTTTAAGGTCATGTTGGACCATAACGTGCAGTTTAAGGTCATGCGGGACCATTTCACAGTTTATCATCTTGGAGGACGAAGATGCAGTTTAAGGTCATGCAGGACCCTTCTTGCCCCAGGCAAAGTATCGCTTGAGGAACTTGGCATTGGTGGGAGGGGTTATGCGTTCTCCATCCGTGGTCACCAAGGAGTATGCTCCATTGGGGTAAACCTTATGGATGATATAAGTCCCTTCCCATTTGGGTTCTAATTTGGGTAGTTTCTTACCAAGAATCATTGGCGCTCGAAGGGCCAGTACTAGGTCGCCTTGTAGGAATGAATGGAGATGAACCTTCTTGTTGAAGGCCCTCGCTATCTTATCCTGATGCCTTTCTAGATTGTGTAGGGCACGAAGCCATTTCTCGTCCAGTGATTCTAATTATGCTAGACGGATTTCGGCTACCTCATCTGATGTCTGGTGATCATAGACTACAGTGCGTAATGATGGCAGCTGGATCTCAATGGGTAGGATGCCCTTAGCTCCATACACTAAGGAATAGGGGGTCACTTGGGTAGAGTTGCGGGTCATCGTCCGGTAATCCCAGAGGGCATTGGGGAGATTGTCCGGCCAACTTTTCTTGTTCTGACCAACCATCTTTTGCATAATGATAGAGAGGTTTTTGTTGAATGCCTCGATCTGTCCATTTTCCTGCGCGTCGTAGTGGGAGGTATGGTTTGACCGGATGTCGTACTTGGCGTACAATTTCTTTAGTTCAGCCGCTCGGAAGTTGGTGCCGTTATCGGTGAGGATGGCATGAGGGACCCCAAATCGGTGGATAATATTGGAGCTCACAAAGTCAACGATGGAACGGTCCTTGACCACTTTGAGTGAAACTGCCTCTGCCCACTTGGAGAAGAAATCTGTAGCAGTCAGGATGAACCTACACTGGCGGGCTGTTGCCGGTGGATACGGTCCCACTACATCAAGTACCCATACTGCAAATGGCCAAGAGTACTTGGTGGGGTGGAGGGGCTCCGGCGGCCGATGCAGGAAGTTGGCATGAACATGGCACGCGTGGAATCTCTTGGCATACCCAGTACAATCGTGGATCATAGAGGGCGAGAAGTACCCCAACCTCTGGATTTGATGGGACAACTTCGGCCCAGCTTGATGGGCGCCACAGGAACCGTCTTGAACCTCTTACATAACTTGAGGTATCTCTAATCCTTGGATGCAACGGAGGAGGACACCATTGAAGCTCCGCTTATAAAGGATCTTTTCAAACATGGGGCCGCTCTGGAGGGTAAATTGCAGTGCGCGACATCGAATTCGCTCGTGCTCGGCCCGGTCATCCGGGGGGTGACCATTTTGGAGATACTCGACAAAAGGTGCCCTCCAATCGAGAGTGGCTTCATTCACTGTGTCTGAAGAACCCGAGACCCCTGACGTGGAGGGTCCATCGGTGAGATGACTTACCCGCAGGCCATCATTGTCCTCTTGGGTGACGGGGGCAATGACTCTCCAGTGTGGCACATGTATGATCAAATCATCTTTCTCGGGTTTTGCGAGCGACGCGGCCAAGCCAGCCAAGGCGTCTGCTTGACCGTTCTGTGACCGTGGGACATGGGTAACCTCTAGTCGAGAAGAGAACTGGGCCATTAGGTGGAGGGTGTACTCCAGCAACGGTGTAAGCTCCGGCTTCTTGACGACGTAGTCTCCATTAAAATGTTTGATTAACAGCTCGGAATATCCCTTCACATGTAGATGGGGCACATGGATATCAAGGGCCAACTCGAGGCCGATGATGAGAGCCTAGTACTCTGCCTTGTTGTTCGTACATCCTTCTGACAATAGGAATGAGTATGGTAGGACGGCTTGCACCGGGGTAATGAAGACAATACCCAGGCCCACTCTGTTGAGCTTGGGATCATTGAGCCGCCTACCGGTGGGGCTCTGGGAGGCGCCGTCGAAATGCATTTTCCAACATGGGATGACATGATCGACTGAGAGGATTGTCTCATCAGGAAAATCCAGGTATAGGGATTGATCCGCTGAGGTTGGATGGGCAGCTAAAAAGTCTGCCAACGCCTGTCCCTTAATGGCCTTCTGAGGTACGAACCTGATATCAAACTACTGGAGAATCACTACCCACCGTGCTAGTCGGACAGTTTGCATGGGGCGGTTCAGGATGTACTTCAGTGGGTCTACCCAGGAGACCAATTTCACCTCATGGTGCTGCAGGTAATGTCGCAACTTCTGCACGGTGAATACGAGCACAAGGCAGCCTTTTTTGATAGGGGAGTATCTGACCTCCATATCGAGAAGCATGCGGCTGAGATAGTAGAGACTGTTCTTAGTACCCTCATTATTCTTCTGGGCAAGCAGCGCACCGAGGGATCTTTCTAGGGCAGTCACGTAAAGGGACAGCGGCTTTCCGGATACAGGTGGCATCAAGACCGGAGGTTGGAGTAGATACTGCTTGATTTCCTTGAAGGCGGTCCGACACTCCTCATCTCATTCGTAAGCGGCACCCTTCTTCATGAGCCGGGAAAAGGGCTTACACTTCCATCCAGATTCGCGATGAATCGGCATATATAGGCTAAGTGGCCTTGAAGGCCTCGATGTTCCCGAATGTTTCTCGGGGGAGGCATTTGGCTGATGGCCTTGATCTTCTCTGGGTAGATCTCGATACCTCGGTATCTGACAACAAAGCCCAGAAACTTCCCAGAGGTGACCCCAAAGGAACAATTCAACGGGTTCATATTCAGGTGACGGGAACGGAGGAAAGCGAACACCTTCTCAGGGTCTTTGAGATGGTCCTAGTGCTGACATGATTTTACTACGAGATCATCTACGTAGCATTCCAGCAATGTCCCGTGAATCGGCTTGAATATGCAATGCATGGCCCTCTGATAAGTGGCACATGCATTTTTCAAACTGAATGGCATAACCTGGTAGAAAAAGGTACCTTGAGGGGCCCTGAAGGCTGTGGAATCCTCGTCCTCGGGGGCCATCCAGATTTGGTTGTACCTGGAATACCCATCCATGAAAGAGATATCTTGGAACCCAGCCGTCACGTCAATCAATAACTCCGTCACCCGAAGTGGGAAGTCATCCTTTGGGCAGTGGAGATTAAGATCGCGAAAGTCGATGCAGACTCTGATCTGCCTATTCTTCTTCCTGACTGGCACAACGTTGGCAAGCCACTAGGGGTACTGGATTTCCTTAATGAAGTTGGCTTTTATAAGCTTGTCAACTTCGTCATGAACCATAGCACCATGAGAAGGGTGAATTTTCCTGGGAGGCTGCTTAAACCCACGTTGTTTTGCCAGGAGGCCCATACGGTGAACGAATACCTGGGGATGTAGTCCTGGAATCTCATTGTAACTCTAGGAAAACACGTCACGGTGTTGTTTGCGGAAGTCTACACACTACTGCCGCTCCTCGGGGGACATGGCTGCACTGATCAATGTGGGTTTCAGATCTGCCTCTCTACCAAGGTTCACCTGTACCAGTTCATCAACTGTGGTAGAGACGCCTTCCTCAAAGGCGGGGGGAGCATCCTCCAGGTCTTCCTCCCCACCCATGGGGGGATTTACCGTGACGGGAGATACTTATAAGATATCAAAACCTGAGGGGCAGCTGGTGCCGTCTCGGGAAGCAGTGGTCATTATATCAGGAGACTCACTTGCCATTGAGACCATAGCAATGAAGGCATTCGATCCTATCCTATCTAGCCTTCGGCCTAAGGGGCCACATTTGATGATATCAAAGTAGTGGTGACGTGTCGGCCTGAGTCGGTGGATTCCAGCCCAGCGAAAGAGACACGTATGGCGTACCGCCATTGTCATAACCTTGAAATTACGGTACCGTACCAGGGTAGGAGGTTCTGGGATCACCTGATCCTGGTTGATGTAGGAGTACGAGGTGATTTTCCGCCGTCGCTTGGACACGGGAACATGACTTCCTTGGGTACTCGAAACAACAAAACATTGCCCCATATTGGGGGTCGTGGCCTCCAATAGGTGGATCGGGAGGACGTAGGCATCATCCATGCTTGCCCAGGGATCACCTGTGACCGGGGAAGGTTCATCATCACTTACTAGGATTTTCTTAACCTTACTATTGTACTAACCCGCATCCAGATAGCGGGCGTCACAAGAAGCGAAGGGAGACACATCTCCTTGGAGCACGCCTACTCGACCATTGAGTGAGTATTTGAGGCACTGGTGATACGAAAAAGGTACCGCTGCATGCAGATGGAGCCATGGCCTACCCATCAATGCATTTTAGGCGGTGTCCTGAGAGACGACCATGAACTCAGTGCTGGTAATTAATCCACTAAACTGAGTCTTCAGGCGGATCTTGCTGACTGGGGTTTGCTTGGTCCTGTCGTACCCCTAGATTCTGAGGTCAGAGGGAGTTAAATCACCTTCAGATAGACCCAACATTCGCAACGTCCGAGTTGGAATTTGGTTGATTCTGGAACCCGTGTCAACGAGGCAGCGGCGGACTTCCACACCATTGAAGTGGCCAGTTATGTACAGCGAGCGAATTTGCCCCTGTATAGGAGGGTCCTCATCTTCTCCGGAGAACGAGATAACTTCCTGACATTCGGCGTTCTCAATCATCTCAGTATGGAAGGTTTCTGCAGCTGCTACATCTGTCTCAAACTGGAGGGGGCTCCTTAGGGCCTCGGAAAGTGCGTCGCACATTTTAGGTGATAGGCGAAGGTCCTTAAGGATAGAAATCCTTTTCGGAATGTCGACCAGGTGCTTCAGGACATCATTCTTTCGTGCCAAACGCGAACCTATGCTTACAGGAGGTCGTTCGGCATTTGGAGGCATAGCGGGTCCTACCGGTTGAACCGGCGATCGGCTAGTACTGGGTACATCCTGGTGCCTACTAGTTGAAGCCTGGAGAGTAGAACCCGGACTAGGATTAGATAGCGGAGGCTGGCCTGTAGCCGGGAAAGACTGACTGTGATACGAACTAGGCAGCTCTCCCTGATCTAGTAGCAGAAACGGCGGTGGAGGTAGAGATGAGGGCGTTAAATGGGGTTGCGCGTGCTGAGCTCTGCGTTGATCCTGCTTTCTGGTCTCAGTAGCGTGCACGTCTTGGATGAAAGTTCCCACTGACATACCTCGATGACCAGCGCAGTTGCGATTCTGCTGACGTTGACGTCGGCTGGAAACGTTGGGGAGGTTCGCATGGTGTTCCCCCTCGTCGGGAGTCATATAGGGCTTTACTAGCTCCACGGTGTTAACCGAAGCGTACCCCTGGCTGTCGCTTGAGTAGTCATCCACCACTGGGCGGATTCGGGGAGGAATCCCCATTTAAGGGGGCATAAAGTCACTGAGAGTGCGGGATGATGAAGGCAACGGCAGTGCGCGTTGCTTCTTCTTGCGTCGCCACTGCTTGCCCTTTTGGGAAGAGGTCGAATGTGAAGACGGTGCGGAGGTACCAGATACTTCTTATGAAGGTTCCGGCTGCTTCAGGCGTGCCCGGATGATACCATGGGCACGAACGACAGTTTTTTGAGCCATCCAGTCGTCGTATTTCCAGGATCCGAAGGTGGGAACCTGCTGCCACTCGCCTTCGCTGTCGCTGCCAATCTCTGATCCTGCAAAGAAACCCGCCACTTGTGCTGGTGTCAGGCCCAACTTGACTATGTTGCTGTTGACCTGGTCTTGAAGCCAGTCTTTAAACACATAGCATTTCTTGAGGGTGTGCCCCAGAATCTGATGATAAGGACAGTAGTTGGGGTGATCGGTGAGATTCGCCTCTGCCGGCCTTCTGCACTCGGGCAGGCGCACAATCCCTTGCTCTAGAGCATTTCGGAAATAGCCAGGGACCAGATTTTCGTTGAACCAATAAGTCTGGTGCCTTCTTTCCGGATAGGGGGCCCTAGAGGCCTAGCCCTAACGAGGAGCCGGAGGGGCCTGCCGAGGTGGCAGCACCTGATTGTCTCGCCTGGGTGGCGCTGGCGCATTGCACGGGGGAACCTGTCGATTCTAGGGCGGTCACTTCTGGGCAGGAGCCTGTGCTTGAGGTGGAGGACCTCTGCGGGGCTGTGGGGATAGTGCTGCTGGAAGTAAGTCCAGCTGCCTAGGGGATTCTATTTGGGCCACCGCTGTGGGTTTAGCCCAGGCGGTCCTCCTGGCTGGGATCATAGGGGGCAACGAACATGCCTGACTAGCCTGTTGCAGAGCTTCCTCAAGCCGCTTAGCCTTATCTGAGAAATCTATGAACCCTCCAGGGTAGTTCTGGGTAATTAGGGAGGGTACTATCTCCGTTTTGACGTTCCCCACACATATCGTCAGTAATTGCTCCTGATTCAGTGGCATATCGAGGGAATACGTAAGTCCCTTCCACCGGGCGATGAAATCTGCAACTCGCTCATTAGACCTTTGCTTGCACTTGAAGAGGTCTGCAATGCTGGTCTTCCATGTGGTGGATCTGAACTGGTATAGGAACTAATGGCGGAGGTCCTCCCAACCGGTCACCAATCTGATAGGGAGCTGGCTATAACAGACGAATGTCGGACCTTCCAATGTCTGTACGAAACATCGGAGCTTGGCGGCTTCTTGCTGAGCCGGGGTCCCCAGCATGGGGCCACACCTGGAAGAAAAAATGAGCCAAGTGCTACGGCGGGTCCCCTCTCCCGTTGAACGGTGTGAAAGTGGGGTTCCCAAAACCCGGGGACACGGTCATATCATCCACCCACGCGGGATACGGCTTGCCATCCGGTGGGACCCCCACCTGCCGCGTTTCCAACTCTTCGAGGCGGGCTGTGAGTGCCGCAATAAGATCATCCGGGTGGGGGTCCCTATCTTGACGGTGATCCCTAACCACAAGTGTGTTTCCAGGTTCTTCAACACGGTAGATGGCTTTGGCAGCTCGTGGATCAACGGGCGGAACGACCTGCGGGGCGACTGGGCGAACCTGGACTGGATTCTTCAGATTGCCCCATCGTTCGGGGGGGGGGGTGGGGGTGGGGGGGGGGGGGGGGGGGGGGGGGGGGGGGGGGGGGGGGGGGGGGGGTTGGCGAGACATATCGTGCCCTATTTGCCGTAAGTTTCGGCTTCTGCCCTATCTACGATAATAGCATGATCAGGATTTCCCGGAGGCATCTCACCGGGGGGAAATTGTTCCTACCCCTGCTGCCCCGGCCTGGGATTACCATAGTCAGGTCGCCGCTCTGCGGAGCGCTCAGTCAAGAGTTCGTCAACGAGCCTCTTCTGCTCAGCATGCTGCTGGCGTAACGTGGCCTTCTCAGGATCTTCTTCCATTTTCTGTATAGAGGCAGACGGGTCAGAGTGCTTGACAGTTCCGACGTGCTCCTTACCCTTGCCGGTATTTCGACCGAGTACCAGCGACTCGGTGGGTACGGGGAGGCCTAGCAGATTCTTCTACTGACGGGTAACCCTCCCTGATGGGTCTAGCAGTGGAAGTACGCCCTCGGGGGGTAAGACTCCATCAAGGAATTCAAGCTTGTCTTCATTGTCCACTAGGTCAGCCATGTGGACTACGACCCCTCTCGAGGGCATGTCCTCGATGTCGCATAGCAAATCGGGCTGCCGTCGGATAGGGTCGAAGAGGAGAGCGGAATAGTGTCCCCAACCACGGACTATCACATGGGGGGTAGCTTCCCTGACGATTCTGCGAAGTACTTTGAAATTCTGAACGCATTTCCGTTGAAGGGTGTTCTGATGGACTGGCGACTCGGGGTGCTGGGCCACAAGGAGTGCGGCCAAATCGATCAGGCCGCATTGCTCGCCGATTTCTTCGAAGTGCTCTCAACTTCTGGGGTACACCACCCATTCTTAACGAAGGCGGAAGTGTGTCACCCATAGGGTTCGACAAAAGCACCGAACTTCGTCAGGGGTAAGGGACTCTGGTGCGTGAATATTCGGCGCCGCCGTCGGCCAGAACTTCTCCGGGAAGTAATCCGCCGCAAGAATACTCCAGAAGTTCCTAGGTTCGGACTCAGGGTCTGGCCCTGTATTTCCCCACTCATCAACCGGGGGCGGCTGAGGGACCGGTAGCGGTACCGAGGCAGACCTCTGGGATAGTAAAATCAGTGGCAGAGAATACGACGAATGAGCTGACGGGCCGCTGAATTCCAGACCATCCTCCGAAGAGTAAGGTGACCTGGCCACGATGTCACGATACGATGGGCTGATAGACAAAGCTTCCGGCACAAGAGTCGCGGATACTGGCGATAGGTAATGTCGTCGCTCTACCATTGTTGGCCCCCAAAATAGCTCTCTGTGATCTCTGCTAGAGGTAGAGGGCGCTTCTGGTGACAATGGCGGTGATTGCGCGGTCGAGACCTGCAGAATTCCCAAGATTTCATCCTCCTGGATGTACATGCGGATAGAGATGGGAATAGGGTGGACCCCATATTCCTAGAGAATGTGGTTAACACGTCTGGTTCCTGCCCCAGTCCTTGATACGGAGGAGCGGGGAGAAGGTTCCATCGCTGAGTCTCATTCCTCTTCGGAGTCGGAGAAGTGGGCAGGTTTGATCTCCACCCGGGCCTTCACATGACTCTTCTTGTGGCAGCGACAACCCGATCTCCAGCCCCGGGGTGGCTCTTCGGGATAGGGTTGATCCCCATCATGTAGTCTCGGGGCGGCTCTAGCGCCATGGAGGAGAGGACCCCCGCTCTAGATAGACGAGGTGCGAGGGGCAATGGGGAAAATGTAGAAGGGTACATGGGGAGAACCTCCATGGATAGCACCCCTGTGGGCGGAGCCTCTGTTGGAATCGACAGGAGCATGGGGAGGACCTCCATGGTCGATGCGGGCGGAGTGAGGCTGACCATCACTCCTCGAGTTTCTAGGGCGAGGAGGACCTTCGCTGGTTGCAGAGAGGACATAGGGAGGGCCCCCACATTGGAGAAGGACTGGATGGGCAGTGCCTTCAGATCGGCGGTCAGGGGCAGGAGGATGGACCCCATACCCTGTATAGTGGGCGCGGGAAAGGTTTCCACGCCGAGCATCACTGCCGCGGGGCAGGTCTTCCTTCGAGATGGGGGTAGCATGGGGCATACCTCCATGATGAGATTCAGAGCGGGGAAGGCCCATGCTCTGTGGAGTAGTGGTACGGGGAGGGCCTCCGTATGGGGTGACATCACCGCGGGTTAGTTCGCGGAGATCACCACTCGGGCATGCAACCCGGAGAGTCAACCCAGCCTGCCCGTTGGGCAGTTGGGGTCTCGATCCTGGTTGGGTGAAGGAGTGCCCTTTCTCATTGTATGCAGGGACTCCGTGATGCAAGTCAGCGGTGGCGCGGGCCACTGTAGTTGTTGATGTTGACGCATCTGGGCGAGCGTCCTCAGCACGGGACCGGCGCTGACGTCGGGTCAGATGAGCTGGTGCGGGTGGTGTAGGGGAATGGCCTACTTGCTCTTCCTGCGGAGTTGGATGGTGGCGCTGACGTGGCCGGGTGAGAGCTCTTGCCTGGAGCCCTTGGGTCGAGACCCTGAGCGGGATGAGCCGGACGGCGCCCGCCTCATCACCGTAAGGCGAGGAGTCATCAATGCGTTTTGGGGATAGGCTCCCGAAACGGTTGAATGTTGGGGTGGGGAGCAGGGGCTCCCTGCGCGGCCTGTTAGGGAAGCATTGACGGCGGGTCCCGGATGCCTCCAGGTCCAAGCCGGTAATATCCCGAGTTGGGATGACCCCTTCCTCCTCATACCTACGCACGAGGTTGTTGATCACCCTTCGCTGGATGGCCTCTAATGGGGAAAGGGGATGTGGGCGCCCCGTATTCCGCGATATGGTGGCCGTCATGGCGGTAGGGGCACCATGTGGGGTGGCTGTGGCGATGTTTCCCCTACCCCTACGTAGGCTTGCGAGCGGTGATCGTGTCTCTGTAATAGCAACCTAGTTCCTAGGAAACGAAGGGATCAACTCATCAGCACTGAGAGGAAAAGGATTGACAACCAGTGCCCCATCGTCCTTCCATTCTCCACGTCTATAAGAAGGATACACGCCAACACGCTGCAGAATGGAGTGCCCCACGGTTTACTGCCCCGACGTCTGGTGAGTTTCACGACAGGCCCGCTATTTTCTTGGCGTGACTAGGCGCCGAATATCTAGATCTGGTGTCACGTCAATCTACTGGTGTCTCGAACGCTACTAATCTCCACATTGAGGAGAATAATTTCACGTCGGGTTCACCATTTTTGTTTCAGACGCTTTCGCCAGGGCGCGCGCATCCATCCGTCCGCGGAGGAGGACGTGCTGTGCTTGTTGCCCCGCATTCCCTCTTTGGACGCCTACTCCTTGATCGAAACGGGATGATGGGATGTCAGTTCTTCCTTCTGTGGATTCCTCCTCAGAACTTGTCACCTAGTTCGGGTCTCCCTCATAGATTTAATACATTGTTCATTAAACTCTTCCCAGTGCCATGTTTCCATGGACACCAGTTAATTACACTTCTTCTTTCGGGACATTCCAAAGGGTCCGGTCAGGGCAGCAACCTTCAGTCGGGGGAGTAGTCACGTTGAGGCATCAGTAGCGTGTCTGGATACCGAGGAACCTGGAATGTCTGTCTATTATCCCTGGTCACAGGGCTTCCCGAGGGCATGGAAGCCCGAGGCATCCCACATCGAGTGTGGGAAATTATACGCCATAGTCACATATTTGAGTTTTTCCTCAACTTCCCGTGTTTAACACAGGGTATGTCGTGATTTTAACGTCCAGTGGAGACGGATCATCCTGATCAGAGCATTAGATAGAATAGATTGGATTGAGGGATTTCCCTTGAAGCGATGCTGATACCGGGGCCAGCCCATGGGCGGCTGTGAAGAGGAGCGTATCGACATGGTCTCACCGAGATATGATGGTCCGGGCGAGGATCAGGGTGGATGATGGATGGATGAATGATGTGGAAGGGGGAATGGAAAGGAACCATCGCAAGGGAAATGGTGAAGTTGGGCTTGAGCCTTGAAGGGGATTCCTACGTATCCCCGTGGCAGGGAATCAAAGTCCGTGTAGTTCGGGATGGTGCCGGTGAACCGGCATGAGGGTGGACCTTGGTCCGATGGGCATCATCATCGAACTGACGTGAATGGGGAGGACCAGGAGGGTCCTAGTGGTGGTGGGATTGGACCTTGTGGAGGCTTCCTACGTACCATGTCGTGACATGGATCAAATACCACGTAGTTTATAGGGGCTTCATCGGCGAACCGACGTGAAAGTAGACCCGTGGGTCCACTAGTGGTGGGATTGAACCTTGGGAAGGGTTCCTACGTACCATACCTTGACATGGATCAAAGTCCTCATAGTTCGGATGATGGAATTCGTCAGCGATCCGACGTGAAAATGGACCTTGGTCCGATGGATGTCGTCAGTGAACCAACGTAAAAGTGGACCGTGGTCCGATGCGTCAGCGAACCGACATGAGGGTGGACCTTGGTCTGATGAGAGATGGTCTTGAACCTCAGGGAGGATTCCTACGTACCATTCCTCATCATGGATCAAAGACCTCGTAGTTCAAAGGATTGATGGAATACAGTTTAACGTCATGCGGGACGGTAGTGATCCCTGACGTGAATAAACAATGGGCGGTGGGTGTCGGTGAACCGACGTAAATGAGGGACCTTGGTCCGATGGGAGATGGGATTAAACCTCTGGAAGGCTTCCTACATACCATGCCTTAACATGGATCAATTTCCTCATAGTTCAGATGAAAATGGGGGCTTGGAACACCGACAAGGAGAGGGTTTGGGCCAATGATTGTTGAGCTTGAACCTCGGGGAGGCTTCCTACGTACCATGCCTTGACATGGATCAATGTCCCCGTAGTTCAAATTGTGGAATAAAGTTTAACGTCATGTGGGACGGGGGTGAACCGACATGAATGATGTCGTAACGACCGGATGGTGGGTTTGAACCTCGTAGAGGATTCTTACGTACCACGCCTTGACATGGATCAAAGTCCTCGTAGATCGGGTTGGTCACAACGGCTTTTCGTCGGACTAGAATTGCATTTTAACATCATGTTGGACGTAGGTAGAACTCGATGTGAGTTGTATGATGGGTGGGCTTGAACCTCATGGAGGCTTCCTACATACCACGCCTTGACATGGATCAAAGACCTCGTAGTTCAAATGTGTGTACAGTTTAACGTCATGCTGGACGAGGGCATACATTTTAACGTCATGCTGGTCGAGGGCATACAGTTTAACATCATGCTAGATGAGGGTATGTAGTTTAACGTCATACTGGACGAGGGTATGCAGTTTAATGTCATGCAGGACGGGGCGTGCAGTTTAACGTCATGCTGGATGTGGAGTACAGTTTAACGTCATGTTGGACGGGGCGTGCAGTTTAACGTCATGCTGGACGGGGTGTGCCGTTTAATGTCATGCTGGACGAGGGCGAAACTCAACGTGAATGAATGATCGAGTAATGTGGCTTGAACCTCATGGAGGCTTCCTACGTACCACGCCTTGACATGGATCAAATTCCTCGTAGTTCACTGAAGGTGGGGGTCAGGGTCGGTGCTCACTCTAAGCCCACGTGAGTCATGCTCATTGTGAGAAACAAGAGGTTGCAAGGACCTGGCGATCACGTCGCGAAGGATGCGTCCGTGAGAAGCGAAGAGGGGCTTACGCGTTAGGCAACCCATGGTGCTAGGACTTACTCCAGAAAGGAGGCCTGGAGTGTGACAAAACGCAGCGAAAGAGGGACTCGGGACCAATGATGGGAGGTGCCTCATTCCCTATCACGCCCTCCAATGACCTTGGTAGTGGGGAAGTACGGAGATGCGGGGGTGAAACCATCCATTGGGGAACTAGGGTCGCCCTTCTCCTGAGAACATACACCACTCCAATAAGGAGGATATCATCCCTTGTGGATGAGTGATTCCACTCTGGTGGAGACGAGTGGCGTAAAAAATGTTCGATCTGGGGGGACCCTTCGTGAGAGGCATGAGGTTGGGTCACAGTTTAACGTCATGTGTTGAGGATGTAGTGATTGGCAGTTTAACATCCTGAAGCTCGGACAAGGTGGGTTCACTCTGCACCCCTAGGACATACATAACTGGTACCCTCTGGTCCTTGGGGAAGGGAAGGTACCAGTAAGGCCATAGTCAAGGGGGGTTGTGGAGCGAACCATCAAGGGGTCCACGTTAGCGTGGATATGTGAAGAAGAAATAGCCGTTAGCGTGCCTATACGATGAAGCATTAGGCGAAGCAATTCTACGGGTGGTATTGTCCATGGGACATTGAAATCACATCGTTCAAACCTGGAGGGTCACACGGGAAGTGGAATTTCCATGAAAATGAGTGTTCTTTGCGAAGAAGAGTGCCTTGGCCTTATCATGGGGCATAGGTGTGAGTGGAGGGTGCTTTGCGAAGTGGAACAGTATTTGTGGAGCACTTCCTCGAGAAGAAGGGATGCCTCGCGAAGCAGGGTGCTGCGAAGTAGTGTGCTTCGCGATGCGTAGCGATCCTGCCTTATCATAAGGATCACTAGTACAGCTTGGGTGTTTCACGAAGCATAAATGCTCCGCGGCTGCCCGAGTCGCCTTGGGAATCCCCCTCCTTCACGAATGCCCTTGACCTTCATGAAGGGCATCCCTCTCGGAAGAGGGGCTCAAAACGAGACAAAGAAAAGGCGTCTCACGAAGTAGAAGTACCTCGCGGAGCTCATGATTCTCGGGGGCAAAGGGTGATTCACGATTCGGGAGAGGAGAAGCCGAAAGGTTGGATTGTCTATCCCGGGACTCAGGGGGAGTCCAATATTTATATGGAAGAGGCGCCGTGAGGTATAACTCACACGCCGCCTCAAGTTCTTCGCGGCGCGCTTGCGAACGTCAAAGGTGGTCGGGAAGAGTTACTGCCTCTGGAGCTTCGTGGCGGGCTCGCGAACGTCAAATGCATTCGCGGAGAGTTACCGCCTCTGGAGCTTCACGAGACCGCGCTACTCGGGGTGCTTCACGTCAGTGCTTCGCGATGCAGCGTGCTAGCCTTCCTTTTCGTCCCTTCCATTAGTGCAATTTTTTGGCGCCAACAGTGACATTACTAATCATAAGCATTAAATCACTATTCATAATTTACTATTCATCAAAAATTAAGTTGATTTTATTAGACTCTAAATTTCTTACTGAACATAACTGTAGAATACCATTTTTGAAAATCTGTACACATTATTAATTATTTAAGGTTTACATAAATGTTTCTAAAATATCCTTTTTCTAAATTTCATCAATAATATGCATACTATATTTATCCGGACATTTGAAAATTCAAAAATATCATCATAAGAAGAAATCACATTTTTTATTTAAATCAAAGGATTACACAAGGTTGTTACGGTCTCATTTTATAACCCCTTATAACCCCAGCATATGACCTAATAGTAAGGTATGCTAGGGTGATGGAATATTGGGGTGGCTCGGCCAACATTGTCGGAGTAGTGACTTCTATCAGCTTGAACATCTCATGAAGGGGATTCTGTTCCAGTTTCACACGATGAAGTTCGGCTTGTGTTTTGTCCACAACAAAGCCCAAAGGTGCTACCTCCTTCTTGAGTTCCAACAGATGGCCTCGATCGGACTGAGACTACTGGATGGGGCCATCGAATCTTGTTTCTATATTAATTAATCAAGATCACTTGTATTTATAGACAATAATCGAAACATTTATTTTCCAACGGTCTTATTGACCAACGATTATATTATAGTCAATAACCAACTGTCTTATTTTAGTTATAGTCATTTTTTTAAATGAAATAGTTTTGTTGAGTACAAAATAAAATAACACACAAAGTTAGGAATAAAATTTTATTCAAAATTTCATGTCGTTACATTCTTCCCCCTTAAGAAATTGCGTCCATGTAATTTTAAAATTAAGCTTGAAAATTTCGTTAAATGTCCCACATTGGAAAAAAAGTCAGTAAAACTATTACTTTAATAGAATGAACAGGAAGTACGAAGGTCACCCGAATTAACCCATACTAGGATTCTATGTAGGAAAACATGGATATGGAAGAGATAAAAAAGGGTCATGTTTTGATAGAGAGTGGTATAAAACATGATTAGTAGAAAAATAACCATAAGAAGATTACAAACATAATATGTGTTAGATGGTCTTTGATTACCCAGTAGGAAACGTAAACCAACAATGTATTTGTTCTATGTTCCTTTTCATAATTTTGATGAATTAATTTACTAAATAGAATAAAATCATAAGGAAATATACCTACCTTAAAGTAGAGTTTCATCCCTTAATAAGTTTCCACCAAGACTAATCTTCTATTCAAACTATGATCATTCAAAAATACTTGGTCTCATCAAAAGAACAAGAATCAACTTCTAGAGAATCACATAATCAACAAAAGAATGAATATATTTTTTCCTTCTCTTTATTCAGCAACTAAAACAAAAATGATTAGTACGAGATCATATAATCCCCAAAAGGATAATCCGTTACAAAAAGAAATATGATTATTAATCTCCAAAATTCAAAAAAGTACCCAAATTTCTAGAAAGACCATTCAATACACAAGCATCTTTAAAATTCTTCAGAATAATCTAAACTAAGATTGGTATCTAAAACTCAAAACGATTTAAGCACATAGTCTTCCCCAATTAATCTTAACATTTATCTCCAAATAACATCAACTACTATTAATGTCTCATACTAAAGTGTAAATAATCTATTCACATATTCTCTATGCTAGGATCATCATTTTCCAAAAATTACCCAAATCACTATATGTCCACAATAAATACATAAATTCTTACAAATTGTTTTTACCATTCCTCCTCAATTAAAATGTTGTAGTATCATAGGCATATAGTACTTTAAATGAGAAAATATCATCCAAAACAACTTTTATCATTTAATCACCAAATAATTTTCCTATACAGAGGATATCCATTTGATAAAATATAAGTTTCCAAAATAAAATTATTCTTGATCTATAAAATAGCAGGTGCATTAGTCAGTCTGAAGGGCATAACAACAAACTCATAATGCCCATATCTTGATTGGAAGGCAATTTTTTAGAATATCAGCATTCTTCACCCTCAATTGATGATAACTAGAACGAAGATCAATCTTAGAGAAGAATTGAGTCCCATGATGTTGGTAATATAAGACATAAATTCTTGGAAGAGAGTATTTTTTCTTCACTATGATCCCATTCAGTTCTCTATAATCAATGCATAGCTGCATCGATCCATCCTTCTTCTTCACCAAGAGAACTGGTGCTCCACAAGGAGACACACTTTGTCGGATTAACCCATTCTCCAAAATATCTTGACGTTGTTTCTTAAATTCCTCTAGGTCCACATTTTCCATCCTATAGGGGTATTTGATATCAAATGGGGTCCAAGTACGAGTTCAATGGAGTACTCTACCTCTCTTTCAGGGGGAGGTCCGGGTAACTCCTCAGGAAATAAGTCAACGTATTCTTAGACAATGGGAACATTTTCTAAAAGAATAAATCCTTCGTGAGAAACTTATTTCATTTAAGAATATTTTAACTAAAAAGGATTTTATGTCTCCAAACTTCATTCTTAGACAATTAAATTTTTCTATAATTCCTTAATAATATTTCCAAAAAATATTGTGATTAACCAAAAATATCCCCTTGGAGTGTCGTAAACAAGAGTACAGCAAGGCCCGTCGTTGTATACTAGTTCCCGTTCGAGTCTATCTCAAAGTGGTGTTTTCATGTTTTACCCCTATATACATCTGTGCGAGAGCCACCTCTACCTGCTCATATCCAGACAGAGATATATTTTCTTGATAAACCACTTACTCAATACTCACCAAAATACCAGAAATATTTCCAATATTTAAACTTTTCTATAGGGTTCTTCCTAAAGTTTCCATATCCCAATTTCCATAAATATCCAAACTATCCTTTGATACCAACTATGGTATCCCACCTTTTTTAATACATAACTTTTCATTTCATTTTACACATAGAGGATCTTTACAGTCCAGTGTCTAGGAAATCATGAACAGAAGACACAAAAACAACATAAAAAAAATCTTCTAAACCACTTTTAAGGCTTCATAATAGGTTCATCCTATGTACATTTACTGCATATCATATCCTGGAGATAGAAATCAAAGGAAAGGGTGATCATAAGGCCCAGTAAGGGTAAACAAGTGAGTCACTGCACTTGTGATATCAATAAGAACATGAATAACAACATAAAGAAATGAGCATTGGTAGTATAGGCATATCATAATGAAAAGAACTTGAAACATAAAATGAATATGTGGATACAACATTTCATTTAGACATTCATGAACATATCACCAAGGTCCATCCCCAAGGTGTCATAAATATTACCAAGGTTATTCACCATGGTATCGTGAAACATGTCATGTCTAGAGATTAAATCTTTACCCAATGCATTGAAGCACTATCAGGGCGCACCATTAATATTTCATTACTTTAATGTGATCCACATAGATAATAATAAAAAATTTCATAAATAACCCATGTAGAATATAAGAAATAGGTTTCATTTCAAGATCGTGACGTTTTAAAAGCTCTTAAAAAAAGATCATTATGTCATTTATAACCCATGGAAAGGGAGTGAGGGTTAAATGTATGTCAATTACATGATAAAATATATTATATTTATATATATATGAACACCCAAAGAAAAGAAATAGTTCTGGGTATTCACATAAATAAAAAAAGAGAATTTATATTGAGAAAGAGATAGAAATTTTGAGGCGAAATTTCTGCAGTATAACGGCTATATAACATGGTTTTAGAAAACATTGGAAAGAAAGGGTACAAGAGTAACCCACTCATAAATAACTTATAATACAGTATAAATATAGAACAACATGGAGATAAGAACATGGTATGGAAATGTAAAGACCCGTAAAATTCAAGGAAATTTTTTTCTTAATTTTCTTTGGGATTTAACATGGATGCAGTTTTTGATGGCACTGGGTTCCGAGTCCTGGTGTGCCCAGAATTTCTATCCAAAGTTTATCTCGGGTACGTTCAGTGAACGAACGAGCGGGAATTTCTATCTTTTGAACCGGTGCTTGGAATTGAATTCCGAGGGCACCGATGGAACCGTAGTGCCGGTAATTGCTTATGAACGTCATTTCCGGAGTTGTGTGTGCACGAGAGAAGATGATAAAAATTGTGGAAGTTTAATTAATAATTAAACAACAATTTTTATTTTTCTTATAATGGTTTAAGGCTTTGGGTGGAAGTTTGGTAACTACCAAACTTCCCAAGGGAGGTTATGAGGGTGGTGGGTCCCACACGAACCCCACCCCTTCATATTCTTCAACCCACCTCAACTCACCTTTTAATTTTGATAACTTAAATATTAATAACATATGTTATTAATGGTGTGAGTTTAATGTCTGTGTAGGTTTGAATTTCAAACTCATGTCTAGTTAATAAATTAAGTGAGGGCTTAACTTATTTTGGGTTAGCTTCTTGTGGTGGAGTCTTGGGGAGAAAAAGGATAAGGATTGCGGAACTTCTTCATCTTCGACGAAGAACGCGAAAAACACATCGGACTCCGTCGAAGAACACCGAGTCCTCGGAGACCGACTACGTGATGCCGTATACCGCGACGGTTCTTCCGCGACGTCTTCTTCTGCGATGTCAACTTCCGCAACATCTCCTTCCGCGACGTCTTTTTTCGCGACGAATCCTCATTCGACGAACAACCGTTCAAGCTATGCTCGAGGTAGGGGTTTGTTTATTTTTATTTTGTTCGTGAATATTAATTTTACATTCTTCGTGTAATATAACCAAATGCTATCGATTAACGAGAGGGGGGCCGGACCGCACAAACACGGAGGACCCACCTCCTTTATCCTTGTTGGTTCTATTGTGGATTAGAAAGGAATGGCACGGTGCCGACGCACCACGCAGAATCATGTGACAAAGAATGCGCGGTGCCGTCGCGCCGCGCCGTGAAATCGAACAAGGACGCGACCCCATCGCATCGCGTCGGATAAAACCGAAGACACCGCGGACGAAGTGGGGCGGCGGCACCGTCGCGCCATGCCGGACGAACCAAGCCGCGACCATTTCCGGGCCACGGCGGAGTAGGGTGACCGGCGGCCGGTTCCGGGCCGCCGGTGTCGGAGAAGGGAGGGGACCGGCCGACGCTAGTCCCGTGGCGGTAGAAACCGACCGGACGGGGCGGCCCGGCTGGACAGGAGGGAAGCCGGGGGTTCAAACCCCCGGCCGGCCAAGCTAGCGGCCCCCATTAAGGGGGGCTGCAGTTTCAAATCACGCCCCCCCCCCCCCCCCCCGCAAAAGCCTAACGGCTCAGCCGTTCGGTCGCGCCAGCGCGTCGGGTCGCCGCACCGGGCCAACTCGGACTCGGGTCAGGTCGACCCAGTTCGGGCCGACCCAGGGGGTCTTGGGCCGGGTCGGTCCGGGCCCGGAACCCCCGTTTTCGGAACCTTTTTGGTATTTTTCCCATATCTCGGGCTATGGACCTCTGATCGACGCGCCGTCAGTGGCGATGCGATCCTTGGATCGAGTCGGTCGTTCCGGGATATCGCGCTCAAGGTTTCAGAATACTTTGAGTTCGGCTGGGTTGGTTCGTACACAAAACCAATCGGGCCCTCGGAGCGGAAACGCTCATATCTGAAGCTCCGGACGTACGAATGACGTGCCGTCGACTTTGTTGGATTCCTCATAGTGAGACGGATCATTTGGATTACTCCACCCGCGGTTTAGAGGTAGGTGGAGTACGGTCGGGTTGGTTTTTCCTTAAAAACCATCCGGGCCCTGGGACAAAAAAGCCAATAACTCTCAGACCGGGCGTCCGATTGACGCGCCGTCTGCGGCGTTGAGTTCTTGCTGACGATACGGAACTTTTGGATACATCAACTCTGGACTATGTGTCAATTGATGTATCAGCCTCTCGGCTCGTGGAGCGGACCCTCCCGAACGAGCTTGCGGTGTGCGGGAACCCTAGAGCTGGCTGTGTTTGCGACTGTGACGACGACGACTGTGCAGAGATCCTCAGTGGATTCGATGACGATGACTTCAACACTCAGAGATCCTTTGTGGATCAGTGCTACCAATCCTATGTGGGTCTGATCCGGTGTGGGTCAGCGCTCAGCGGTCCTATGTGGGCCAGCGCCTATAGATCCTGTATGGGTCCGATCCTGTGTGGGTCTTTGCAGGGGTTAGTTACCTATCGATCCTGTGTGGGTGAGATCCTTTATGGGTCATTGCAGGGGTTAGTTATCTATCGATCCAGTGTGGGTCAGATCCTTTGGGGGTCATTGTGGGGGTTAATACCTATCGATCCTTTGTGGGTCCGACGATTTAGATGATTCAGTGGCAATATCTGATCATCTCTATCGTCATACGAAGAAGTATACATGTTTGATATAAATCCGTTTTTCTTTCATTTGTGGATTGTGTTGTGCTATCCTATGTGGATTTGCATTTTTCTTTCCTATGTGGACTGTGTTGTACTATCCTGTGTGGATTTACGTTTTGCTTTTTTGTGTGGACTGGGTTGTACTTGGGCTCAGATATTGGAGCCGAACGAGAATTTATGACTTAGGTATATGTATGGGCATATACCTAAGAGGTGTCAGATGTTACTTCATGATTGTATCTCTCCTTTGTAGTTTATCCTTTGTGGATTTTGGGAGACCTTCGGGGGTCTCGGGGTCCCTACTGAGTAGCTTATACTCACCCCTACACAGGTTATGCCCGCACTACGTTGTGTTGGTTGCAGACGATGGACAGCGCTGATCGTGGTTGAGGCTTGCAAAGCAGGACGGTAAATGGGGGTGGACCGCTGGGTGGAACGTACTCATAGCGGACGACTGGACTGAGGATATGTGGAAGCTATCTGTACCCACCCTTCAGGTGGGACTTCATGTGGATGGCTCGACGTTGCGGCTTAGTTTCAGTTGTTGTTTTCCCTTTCCAGTTGTACTTTACTTTCAGTTTGGGCTTGTATACTGGCCCACTTACTTTTCCGTACTTGCTGTTGTACTCAGTTTTACTTAGTGTTTACTTATACTGCTTGCTTGCTCTGTGGTGTTGTGGTTTACATTACAAAGGCAATGCCTTACCTTTATCTGGATTTACACCTTGGTGCTAGTCGCCAGCCCCTGGTCTATGGAAGGTAGGCTTGGGGTAGTCACGGCACGGGCCCCGAGGACGGGTCGTGAAAAATTGGTATCAAAGGGAGGTTCGGTTCTACCACAGAACTTGGGACTCTGTTTTCTAAGTGAATCAATAGTGTTAAGCATATTGGGTTTGGTTATCAGTCTAGGGAGTCCAGTGTTGGTGCAGCAGCCGACATATCCGTAGACCAGGACCCTGACTTCTGATTTCCGAATTAATGCATGAAAACATTGATTGCATGTGTGTTTTAAGTTTTCTAAGTGATTACTTGTGTCAGCTCACCAGGTATACTGTTGACCGTGGCGCACCTGTTTCTTTTCAGGATGGCCCCACGATGGAAGCCAAGTAGGGTTTCGAGAGTTGAGAGTGACGACAGTCCACCGAGCGATGAGGCCTCGGTACAGGGCCCTTTGACAACTGAGGCACCGGCGGTACCTCTACCCGCTGAGCCACCGATACTTCCAGCCCCATCCGCTGATGATGCACGTCTTCTTAGTGCACTGCATGAGTTTCAGCGCCAGCGACCGCCCAGGTTCCGTGGGGAGATGGACCCCCAGGCAGCCGAGGACTAGCTGGAGGTAGTGGTACAAGTTTTTTGGTTAGTGAGGACACCAACAGACCTCATAGTGAACCTCGCAGCTAGCCTACTACACGCAGCAGTGGGCCTATGGTGGAGGTTGATTCTCCAGGTGCACGTTGATGCATCTCTTCTCTGGATGGACTTTTAGAGCCTCTTCCGCTCAGAGTTCTTCCCAGCCACCCTCCGTACGGTGAGCATCCAGGAGCTTCTTCAGCTGCGGTAGGGCAGCTTGACAGTCGCCCAGTACTCGACGAGATTTACCGATCTCTCACGCTACTCGACCGACATGGTACGGGACCCATTCTTCCGGGCCCGGACCTTTGAGCAGGGATTGAGGCATGAGATCAGGGCATCACTGATCTCCCTCAGCATTCCGATTCAGTCAGGAGTACTAGAGTGAGCTCTTATCATCGAGAGTTTTCTTGCTGAGTCTACACCAGCGGCGAGACCTACCGCAGGGCGACACGTGGCGAAGTCTTCTGCATTCGGAAGTAAAAGATGTCGCAAAGGTCCTAGCGGGCTAGGCCAATGGGTGGACGACCACAGGATACTGGCTCGGAGGTGCGGGGAACACGCAGTAGAAAAAGTCTTACGAGTGGAAGACAGTGCTATGAATGCGGCGGGCAGGGCCACATGGATCGTGACTGCCTGACCCGCCATGCAGAGGATCAGCAGACAGATGGGGAACCACCTAGGTAGAGGCAGAGGTTCGACCATGGTAGTCCGCAGGTAGCAGGTGGACGAAGCCGAGGAGCTCGTCGAGCGGAAGGTGGTGGACGACGTTTTGAGGATCTACCACCACCACCACCAGGAGGTCCACCCCGACCTCAGGGGATAGCACATATTCAGGTAGCTGAAGCTTATGATCATGGAGCTCCGGAAGCGGGTGGACTAGTGCGGGACTAGCACTAGGCATAGAGGTGTTCGCCCATAATGCCTCTATCTTCGTTGTTTTTGTTGCCTTCTGTCCATGTACTTTGAGTTGATGTAATAAAAGACACTTGCAATGGTGACGTTTTCTTTCATGTCCTTTGTTTGTTATTACTAAGAGGTGCCGGTTGAAAACTATTGACTTGACCCTCACTTGCGAGATTCTTACTAGAGGAGACCCAGTGACCAATCACTGATGCCGACAGTGTGACTAAACCCTTGAGGTGAGAGTAATGGTTAGATCTCTGTGTTGCAGCGTCGAGGCCTTACGACGTCATCCGTGCTAGGAATTAACTAATCATGACGGGATTGACTGTATTAGGCAAGGAACGTGGTTCATCCAGGGGATGAGACCGAATTTCCCTTTTCAGAAAAGGAGAAATATTTGCATCTTTGCTGAACATTAAGGAAGAAGGGGAAACCCTTCGTGTGGTCAGAAAGATGTCAGCAGATCTTCCAGGAGCTCAGAAAGAGATTGACCAGCGCCCCTATCTTGAGGTTTCCAGAGGAGGGAGTAGGGAACGTAGTATACTGTGATGCATCAGGGTCCAGACTCGGATGTGTCCTGATGAAGGAGCGGGCAGTGATTGCCTTTGGATCACGTCAGTTAAGGCCGCATGAGCAGAACTATGCTACCCATGACCTGGAGTTAGCAGTAGTGGTCTTATCTCGGAAGACGTGGCGACACTTTCTGATGGGAGAGCTCTTTACAGTTTTTTTCTAACCATTAGTGTCTCAGGCACATCTTCTCTTAAAAGGACCTGAACCCGAGACAGTGGCGATGGCTCGAGTTCCTCCAGGACTATGACATTGAGATCGTCTATAATCATGGGAAGGGGAACGTGGTAGCTGATGCTCTCAGCAGGAGGACGGACATTCAGCTACTTGAGGATGCGACAGAGCAGCCAGCCGCTTTGCAGATATCCGTCGTGGATAGAGATGGAGCAGCCTTCCTTTAGCCTCTCACAGTCACCCCTCCACTACTACAGCGGGTGAGAGAGGTATAGCGTGGGGACGCTGACTATGAGACACGACGTGCGCAGATATCCTCAGGACAAGCACCTGATGGATTCTCCTTTGGAGCAGAGCACGCCATCCTTTTCAGAGGATGTACCATCGTACCAGTTTCTTTATGGGAGGAGGTGCTGAGAGAGTTTCACACTTCCCCTTTGGCGGTACATCCTGGAGTGGTGAAGATGTACCAGGATCTCAGACAGCAGCACTGGTGGCCATGCATGAAGAATGCTGTGGAAGAGTTCGTTTCTTGATGCCTCACCTGCCAATAGGTGAAAGCGGAGCACCAGGTACCACCAGGCTTGGTACAGCCCTTGGAGGTCCCGGAGTGGAAGTGGGATGGCATATCTATGGACTTCGTGACTGGACTTCCACGCACTTCCATAGGTCACGACTCCATTTGGGTGATTGTCGACTGACTCACTATGTTGGCTCACTTCTTACCCATCAGAGAGCAGGGCTCAGTGGAGAGCTTGGGACGACTCTACGTTTAGGAGAATGTATGGCTTCATGGTGTGCCATCATCTATCGTCTCCAATCGAGATGCTCGATTTACTTCATGGCTTTGGAAGGGGTTGTAGGAGGCATTCGGGACGATGCTACGTCTGAGCAATGCCTTTCACCCTCAGACAGATGGTCAGAAAGAGAGGACTGTTCAGACTCTCGAGGACATTCTCCGCACATGTTTCCTCGACTTTGGTCGTAGCTCGGAGGACCACCTACCCTTGGTGGAGTTTGCGTACAACAATAGCTACCACTCCACCATCGGGATGGCACCATATGAGGTATTGTACGACCGACCTTGCAGACCTCCATTGTGCTGGATAGACCCTGAGGAGTCAGAACTTGTGGGACCGGAGATGGTCTAGGCCACAACAGAGAAGGTCCAGGTCATCCAGGAGTGGATGAGGACAGCTCAGAGCCGGCAGAAGTCTTACGCTGACAGGAGGCGGAGGCCACTAGAGTTCAAGGATGGTGACCACATCTTCTTGCGTGTCACACCTCGACGTGGATTACTGAGATTTGTCCGAGGCGGAAAGTTGTCTCCACGCTTCATCGGACCCTTCCAGTTCCTCAGTAGTATTGGCAAGGTGGCTTATCACCTGGCTCTAACACCTCAGTTGCACAGGGTGAACGACGTCTTCCACGTATCTTAGCTAAGGAGATACGTGCACGACCCGATGCATATCATTGACCTTGGGGAGTTAGACGTTGATGATGGGATGACTTTTACGGAGGTCCTAGTGGAGATCGAGGATCGACAGGAGCGGGTCCTACGTGGACGGTCGATCCCTCTTGTGCGCATTAGATGACAACATGGGAATCTACAGGAGAGCACTTGGGAGTGGGAGGCTCAGATACGTGCTCGGTACCCACTATTGTTTCCCTAGTCTTCGATGTATCTTTACGGGGATGTAAAGCCCTGAGGTGGGAGTAATGTAAAGACCCGTAAAATTCAAGGAAAATTTATTCTTAATTTTCTTTGGGATTTTACATGAACGCAGTTTCTGACTGCACTGGATTCCGAGGCCTGCTGTGCCCGGAATTTTATCCGAAGATTAGCTCGGGTACGTTCAGTGAACGAAAGAGCGGGAATTTCTAAATTTTGAACTGGTGCTCGGAATCGAATTCCGAGGGCACCGATGGAACCGTAGCACCGGTAATTGCTTATGAATGCCATTTCTGGAGTTGTGTTTGCACGAGAGAAGATGATAAAAATTATGGCAGTCTAATTTATAATTAAACTTCAATTTTTATTTTTCTTTTAATGGTTTAAGGCTTTGGGTGGAAGTTTGGTAACTACCGAACTTCCCAAGGGAGGTTATGACGGTGGTGGGGCCCACACAAACCCCACCCCCCTCTTGTTCTTCAACCCCCCCTCAACTCACCTTTAAATTTTGATAACTTAAGTATTAATAACTTATGTTATTAATGGTGTGAGTTTAATGTGTGTGTAGGTTTGAATTTCAAACTCATGGCTACTTAATAAATTTAATGAGGGCTTAACTTATTTTGGGTTAGTTTCTTGTGGTGGAGTCTTGGGGAGGAAAAGGCTAAGGATTGAGGAACATCTTCATCATCGACAAAGAATGCGAAGAACACATCAGACTCCATCGAAGAACACCGAGTCCTCGGAGACCGACTATGCGATGTCATAGACCGCGAGGGTTCTTCCACGACGTCTTCTTCCACGAGGTCTCCTTCCACAATATCTCCTTCCGCGACGTCTTTTTCCGTGATGAATCCTCGTTCGACGAACCTCCGTTCAAGCTATCCACGAGGTAGGGGTTTGTTTATTTTTATTTTGTTCGTGAATATTACTTTGACGTTCTTCATGTAATATAACCAAATATTATCGATTAACGAAAGGGGGGACGGACCGCACAAACATGGCCGAACCACCTCCTTTATCCTTGTTGGTTCTATTGTGGATTAGAACGGAATGGCGTGGTGCCGACGCACCACGCGGAATCGTGCATCAAAAAATGCGCGGTGCCGTCACGTCGCGCTGTGAAATCGAACAAGGACGCGCCGCCATTGCACCGCGTCGGAGAAATCAGAAGACACTGCAGCCGGAGTGGGTCCGCGGCGGAGGCGCGCGGCACCGTCGCGCCGCGTCGGAAGAACCAAGTCACGGTCGGTTCTAGGCCGCGACGGAGCAGGGTGACCGGCTTCCTGTTCCGGGCCACCGGTGTTAGAGCAGGGAGGGGACCGGCTGATGCCGGTCCCGTGGCGGCAGAAACCGGCCGGTCGGGGTAGGCCGACCAGACAGGAGGGAAGCTGGGGGTTCAAACCCCTGAACGACTGAGCTAGCGGCCTCCATTAAGGGGACCATGGTTTCAAATCAAAAGGAACCCCCCCCCCCCGCAAAATCCGAACAGCGCGGCCGTTCGGCCGCGCCTGCGCGTCGGGCAGACCCGGATTTGGGTCGGTCCGGGCCCGAAACCCCCGTTTTCGGAACCTTTTTGGTCTTTTGACCATATGTCGGGCTACAGACCTCCGATCGACGCACCGTCAGCGGAGATGCGATCTTTGGATCAAGATGGTCATTCCGGTATATCGCGCTCAAGGTTTCGGAATACTTTCAGTTCATCCGGGTTGGTTCGTACACGAAACCAAACGGGTCCTCGGAGCGAAAACACTCATATCTTAAGCTCCAGACGTCCGAATGACGTGTCGTTGAATTTTTTGGATTCCTCTTAGTGAGACGGATCTTTTGGATTACTCCGCCTGAGGTTTGGACGCAGGTGGAGTATGGTCGGGTTGGTTTTTCCTTAAAAACCAAACGGGCCCCTGGGACGAAAAAGCCAATAACTCTCAGACCGGGCGTCCGATTGACGCGCCGTCTGCGACGTTGAGTTCCTGTTGACGATACGGAACTTTGGGATACATAAACTCTGGACTATGTGTCAGTTGATGTATCAGCCTCTCAGCTCATGGAGTGGACCTTCTCGAACGAGCTTGCTGTGTGCGGGAACCCTAGAGCTGGCTGCATTTGTGACTGTGACGACGACGACTGTGCAGAGATCCTCAGTGGATTCGACGACGACGACTACAACACTCAGCGATCCTTTGTGGATCAGTGCTACCGATCCTATGTGGGTCCGATCCTGTGTGGGTCAGTGCTCAGTGGTCCTGTGTGGGCCAGCGCCTACAAATCTTGTGTGGGTATGATCCTGTGAGGGTCTTTGTGGGGGTTAGTTACCTATCGATCATGTGTGGGTCAGATCCTTTGTGGGTCATTGCGTGGGTTAGTTACCTATCGATCCTGTGTGGGTCAGATCCTTTGTGGGTCATTGCGGGGGTTAGTACCTATCGATCCTTTATGGGTCCGACGGCTTAGATGATTCAGTGGCAATATCTGATCATCTCTATTGTCATACGAAAGTGTATACCTGTGTGAGCTGAATTCGTTTTTCTTTATTTTGTGGATTGTGTTGTGCTATCCTGTGTGGATTTACATTTTTCATTCCTTTGTGGATTGTGTTGTGCTATCCTATGTGGATTTATGTTTTGCTTTCCTGTGTGGACTAGGTTGTACTTGGTCTTAGATGTTGGAGCCGAACGAGAATTGATGACTTAGGTATATGTATGGGCATATACCTAAGCGGTGTCGGATGTTACTTCGTGATTGTATCTCTCCTTTGTGGTTTATACTTTGTGGACTCTGGGAGACCTTCAGGGGTCTCGGGGTCCCTACTGAGTAGCTTATACTCACCCCTGTACAAGCTATGCCCGCACTATGTTGCGATGGTTGCAGACGACGGACAGCGCTGATCGTGGTTGAGGCTTGCGGAGCAGGATGGTACCTAGGGGTGGACGACTGGGTGGAACGTACTCAGAGCGGATGGCTGGACCGAGGAGCTGTAGAAGCTATCTGTACCCACCCCTCAGGTGGGACTTCCAGTGGATGGCTCGACATTGCGGCTTAGTTTCAGTTGTTGTTTTCCCTTTCCAGTTGTACATTACTTTCAGTTTGGGTTTGTGTACTGGCCCACTTACTTTTCCGCACTTGCTGTTGTACTCAGTTTTACTTAGTGTTTACTTCTACTTCTTTCTTGCTCTGTGGTGTTGTGGTTTACTTTACAAAGGCAATGCCTTCCCTTTACCGGGATTTACGCCTTGGTGCTAGTCGCCAACCCCTGGTCTATGGATGGTGGGCTTGGGGTAGTCATTGCACGGGCCCCGAGGATGGGTCGTGATAGGAAATTTTAATGACATAT
>CAUJRU010003165.1:0-54946 GCA_963277665.1 Viscum album
CTATCACTCTCCCCCAGAACTTGACCCTTTGTTTTCTCCTCCATGTCCATGTTTTCCTACATTGAATCCTAGCGTGGGTTAACTCGGGTGACCTTTGTACTTCCCTTTCTTTCTTTTAAAGAAATATTTTTACTAACTCTTTTTCCGATGTGGGACTTTCAATGAAATTTCAAAACCCAATTTTAAAAATTGCGAGGATGCAATTTCTTAAGGGGGGAAGATTGTAACTACCTGATTTTTTTTAATAAATCTTGTTTCCTAATTTTGTGTGTTATTTTATTTTATTTTTATACTTAACAAAAATGTTTCATTTGATAACCTGAGTATAATTAAAATGAGACCGTTGGGTTTTGACTATTATGTGACCATTGGTCAATATGACTGTTTTGAACTAAACGTTTCGATTTTTGACTCTAAATACAAGTGATCTTGCTTAATTAATATAGAAAGAAGATTCGATGGCCTCACATAGTAGTCTTGGACCGATCGAAGCCCATCTAACAGAACTTGGGAAGGAGGTAGAACCAGTGGGCTTTGCTCTGGACCAAACCCAAGCCGAACTTCATCATGTGATGCTAGAACGAAATCTCCTTTGCGAGAAGTTCAAACTGATAGAAATTACTACTCGTGCGATGTTGGCCGAGCCTCCCTCAGATTCTCTCACCTTAGCACACCTTACACTCAGGTCCTATGCTGGTGTGATAAGGGGCTATGTAAGGAGACTGTAACTACCTTGTGTAATCCTTTGTTTTAAATAAAAATTGGGATTTCTTCTCATGATGAAGTTTATGAATTTTCAAATGTCCGGATAAATATAGTATTCATATTTTTGATGAATTTTAGAGAAAGGATATTTTAAAAATGTTTATGTAAACCTTAAATAAATAAAAATGTGTAATGATTTTCAAAAAATGGTCTTCTACCATTATTTTCAGTACGAAATTTAGAGTCTAATAAGATCAACTTGATTTTTGATGAATAGTAAATTATGAATAGTGATTTTACGCTTAGGATTAGTAATGTGACCAAATGGATTATTAATCTCACTTAAATAAAGTTTTAATATAATTAAGACACCTTGATTAAGTAATGCGATTCAATAAAATGGTTAAATAACGGTTTCATTAATTATTAATCAAGTATTAGTTTTTTTAGGTGAATAATGTTTTTTTATTTAAAAATTTAATTTAAAATATTTAGAAAAATATTTTTATAAAATGGAATTTTTTTGAACTTAGAGAATCGATATTATGTTATGGTAATTTTTTGGGATTTTTCTGAGAAAGATGAATTTTTAGTGAATAGTAAAAATGTAGTTTTAGGGTTTCGGTATGTTAAATGACATCATAACAGTGTCATGATGATGTCATGAGATATTTTAAGGGGTGGTAGACTAAAGGGGATGCATTATTGTGTGAGATGTCCCATGTGGCCAATACCATGGGCAAATACCATGGGCAAGCCCATGGTTTTGCCAAAACCACTAATGAGGTGTCCCTTGGCCATTAATGCCTTGTCCCCTCACTTTCCCTATAAATACCAAGACCTCCTCTCATCCATTCGACTCCAAAACCATACTCAACGAAGTTCTGGTCTCCTTACCTCCCAAGGAGTCCTCCCAAGGTTCCCCCAAGCCCTCAAGGTCCAGACCTTTGAGTTTTAAGAGTTACGTTTTTAGGTAAGGGATCTGACCTCTCTCTTCCTTTTCAAGTAATCTCTTTAATGTCATTTATTTTATACTCCATGTTATTATGTTGGATTATGTTCTTCTATATTCATATAAATTCCCTTTTCATGTTCATATTATGAGAGAACCCATCTTACTCTCATCATTTCGTTTTATTAATGTTTAAGTGGCGCCGTTAGGCTGCCGAATTGTTTAGGGGATTCTTTCACCCTTCTCATTCTTTTCCAAGTTCTACTTTCATTTCATGTCTTTCAAGTTCCTTTTTATTTATGTTGGGGTATGATATCTATATCTATCATACTGAACTCTTATATTCACATGATGAGATACCCTATTTGATCTTTTCAAATCATTTTTGTTGAAGTTTAAGTAACGACGTTAGGCTGCCGAACTTTCATAAGAGAAATCTAATATTTGTCTTCCCTCCATGTTTTTCATTTCAAATGGAATGTCCTTAAATTTCATTACCATATTTATATATCCTTCTTATTATGTCCCTCTACTATTTTATGGGTCATTTATGAATGTTTGACCCATGTCCCCTCTCTTTTCAATGTTTTCCAAAAACTCGAAACATAGCCATTATGCTGCTGAATTTTCTTCTCAAAATGCCTCTCTCTTTCCTAAAAATTATTTTATGTTATAAAGTGAATAATAAAAGCTCTTATTTCTACAGGGGTATTCACATATATACCAAAATGTTCTATTTTTAAATTCTGGGATTTACATACATGAGACCCGCTTTCCCTTTCCGTGGGTTTAAAGTGACGTAAAGATCATGTCTTTAAAGCAGTTTTTTTAAAACGTTATAATTATGAAATGAACCCATTTATTTTATGCAATATGGGTTATTTATGAAATTTTTTATGATGATATATGTGGATCACATGATAATAAAGGCAAAGTTAAGGGTGCGCCTAGATAGTGCTCCAATGCATTGGGTAATGATGTAACCACTAGAGATTACAATTTTCACGATATCTTGGTGAATAAACTTGGTGATTTCCAAATGACACCTTGGGTATGAACCTTGGTGATATGTTCATGATTGTCTATGTTAAATGATATATCCAAATCTTAAAGTTATGAAAAATGTTATTATGATATGCCACATGATTTCTTTCTCATTCCTTAAAGTTCTTTTTCATGACATAGTTGATGTATCTCAAGTTCACATGTTAAATGTTTCTCTTGTTTCCCTTACTGGGCCTTCTGCTCACCATTTATTTTGATGTATGTCCCCAGGTTATGAGATGAAGTAATGAACCTAGGATGAACTTAAGGAGAAGCCTTTCAAGTGTTTAAGAAGAATGTTTTATGTTGTTTTCATGTATTATATTCCTGGTTTCCAAGACACTAATCCTTAAAGATCCTTAGTTTTGTGTAATTTAATGAATAATTATGTTATAAAAAGGCGGGATGTAATATTGTTGATATGAAATCTCTTTACCACTGATTCATTAAATGAATGTGCCTCACCATCTATCCCCTCTTCTATAATCTCTACCAATGACCTAGTAGCTTGATGCCAATTATGTTCTATTTCCCGTACTGTAGAAAAGGCAGGCCAACCATGAGGCTCTAAAGAAGCTTGAGCGTCGAGTCATTCCCTCTTATAAGGATAAATTTCCACATTAATATAACCATACTCATTAAGTACATTAGAATAAGAAGGAGCAGTAGTTTTAACACCATAGAGACCATCATGCAATCCCAAATTAGGACCAGGATCACAACCAAGTCCCTTTTCCTCTAAGACAACCTAATTATGCACTCCTCCATCCCGAGACTCGGTATTTCCCGAATTTTCATGAACCCCTTGATCAGTGTACTTCCATCCTATAATCTGTTTAAATAATTAATTCTCATCATGCATTCGAGTAGAGAAAAAACATAAAAAAATATATCTATTATAATTAAAAATTTCATGTCCCATGACCTTAAAATCCATAAAAAACTAGGGGATTTTTCATATTCAATTCTCATACCAATCTCACCATTATTGGTTGAAAGTGAAACTCTATTAGCTAAAGTAGAACACATGTCAAATTACACTAAAAATGAGCATAGTGTTCGAATCTATCCACCTAAATTTCTTTTTCCATTTTAATAGGAACCCTAATAGACATTGCAATATCATATAAGATCCTAGGGTGATAAATAATCCAATTTAATCTATATACCACAACCCACAACTGAACTTCATAATTCCCTACCTCCAGAGAGTTGAACTTATGATCCCATTTTCAGATGTTTATAAAGCCTGGCTTGAGAGAGATCGATCCAAAACCCAAATCCCTCATCTTGAAGTCCACATAAAGGAAGAAAATATTGAAAAATTACAACCATATAAAAACATTAAATGTTTGGGAAGAAACATGTATAATAAATATTAGAAAATCGATAAAATTACAAAAAATATTGAACAATGAAAATTGAAAATGAATAAATTACAAAAAAATTAAATATATTAATAAATAATTATGTATAAAAATATTAAAAATGAATAAAATAAAAAATATTAAATGAATAAATATTTAAATTCTATAAATTATTAAAAAATAATTACATACATAGAATTATTAATGAATAAATTATATTAAATAAATGCATATTAAAAATGAGTAAAATTAAATTATATATATAGTTAAATAATTAATATATTTTATATATTCAGGAAGGTTTAGGTACCGAGTGAACTAGAACCCAAAAAATATTAATGAAAGTTAAAATATAGAAAGAGCGCTATGAAAATGTGCGACACAAAAAGGACCACGAAACCAAAAATGTGAAAAAAGACACCCAAAAGAACTGCAAATTAGTTCGAAGACCAACTTAAAATGGATCATATACCCATTTTTAGGACCAAAATCCCAAATCATAAAGTTCAATGGTCCAGAGAAACCTATATCGGTTCATGTAGCCATGATGTCAACCGACAGCTTCCAACCCCAAAGACCTCGTGCACCCGACCCCATTAATGAGGAAGGCTAACAACACTCCCCCCAATGTCATCATTATGGATGAGATATTCTCTTGAGAATGTCATTGTTCCCTTTAGCGTTGCCAGTCATGTGATCATGGTCATCCCTGATGTCTGTTGTCGGAGGTGCTAGTCTACACATCATTAGTGGGAGTTGCTCACTGTTAGTGTCTCACACCACCAACAGCCCATGGTACCCAAGAACGTCACACCTGGTGGTGTCCCATACTACCGATGACTGTCCTACATCCTCCATCATATTAAATGTTGAAAAAATTTATTAAAAATTTTATTAATAAAATATTTATTAATAAAATAAATAAATAAAATAAATATATGTATATATACAGTAATAAATATTATATTAAGTATCTAATTAGTATATTAAGTATTTAATAAATATATTTGTTTTCATTAATTATAAACAATATATTAATAATTTATTCATATATATAATATTTTTGTAATTTATTAATTTTTAATTAAATAATTAACATTCTATTTTTTACTATATATATAATTAAATAATTAATATACTATTTATTAATATATATATATATAATTAAATAATTAATATACTATTTATTAATATATGTATATATATTAATATATATATATTAATATATAATGATATTTCATATAGATCAATATATATATATATCTAAATACAAAATAAGAATTTAATTGTTAAAAATGGATAAATATAAATAAATATAAAAAATGAATAAATTTTAAAAAAATATAAATTAAAAACAAACAAATTATATATATATAAATATAATAGATTTATATATATCGATATATATTTTTATATATGAAATAAGAATTTAATTATAAAAAATTTAGTAACTCAACTAGCCCTCGACATGAAGGGCCAACCATTTAGGCAACCCAACAGGGAAGGCCTACTAAGCTATTGGACCACAGAGAGCAGAGGGTGGGTCAAGACACATGGGGTCCCGTTTGTGTAAGCACATGCCCATTTAGAAGTGTGGAGAGTGTATGCGGCAACCCATCCCCTCAGCAGACTTCTGATATACAGATGTTGTGGAATCATATAAAAAGAAATGGTCGAACGTTCACAAATTTAATGTATGGATCACGCGCATGATCACTTTAGTTTTATCAGTTCTTTAACTTACACTCATAAATAAAACCTAATTATCTCTAGAAAATGCTCTGATAAAGATGTTATTTTATTAGTTATTTTTTTAAGCGTTGATAAATGGTTCCCTTCATCAGATATGTTCACTAGCATTGATAAAATCTAGCACTAAATAAACACAAATCAATATTAGTTGTTGGGAGGATTTCATCCCATGCTTTGTTTCTATTATTGTAAGTTCCAATGATCTATTTTCTGGTAGACTATCAGAAGCAGTGTGGGATTATCAACATTTAATTTCCAACTCAATAAGATAATTAATGTCGTATTGACCAACACATAATAGGGTATTTGAATATATTTGACAATAGTAAAATCAAATATTTTCCCCTTCTTAATGGTTTCATCATCAATTTGTTTCGTTTTATCAAAATTCTCGACAAAATCCACCCATAAAATATCCATTCACATAGATGATTCAAATTTATAAAAACACGTTTTTAATTAAAAAAAAGAAAAATAAAAAGCTAAAAAAAGTTTATTACATTATTAACAATATAATAGTGATTTATAATCAAAATTAACTCTATAAAAATGTATTTCAAACTATTACTATGATTAAGAAAAAATAAATAAATAACATTTAAAATAAATAAAATATGAAAAAATTATTCTTATGGTCAACCCTCTAACATCTAACCTTGTTTTTCATTTTGATACTTTCCATAACATGAAATAATTTATTATGAGAAGTAATTTAAAAAATTTATTAAATATATATGAACATAATACTTTAAACACTACATCTTTTTTATTTATTTAATTTGGAACATTAACAAGTTACATTATTGAGACACATTCATATACTTTTTTTTGAGGTTAGTTACAATCAAGATTTTAATACCTTTCCAAAATGTCATCATAGCAAAATAAAACCACTATAGTAAATAACTGCTTATTCTCATGTGGATTTTTGGAGGGAGTGATGAAACCAAAAAGTTTGAATTTATCCCTAGTTACTATACAATCACATTGATTTATAATTGATAAAAACCTTTAATTATTGATGTCGTTGTGAATTCTATTATATTATAAATATTTAATAACTATTATCATAATTAAATCATACCATATTTTTTAAAAATAAAAACCATATGAACACATAAATAATTAAAAAAACTAAACTGAAATCTTGATCAAACCATATGATATGATGAATATTTAATAACTATAAACATAATGATACCACATCATATATTTTTATGGGTTTATGGGAGTGGTGGAGAATCATATTAGGGTCTCTAGAAGTGACATATTTTTTTAACGCTTTACTTTCTTTTAAGAGTTAATTTTAAAAACCCTTTGAATCATTTTTGGGACATTGGTTGTTGTATTGAAATATAATTTGTAATCATAATTCAAAAAATAATTGATGACCATTGTCTTAAAATTTTATAAATCAAAATCTTATAGCCAGTCTTGTTTGTTTGACATATGTCTGACATTTGGAAATGAATTTGAACTCTTAAAAAATATTTTTTGTTTATTTTGAGTACATTGAATATCAGATTTATATGTGGTGCATTCCTACATGTTACAAATTACTCAAGGATCAGTCTTCTATTTTTTATGAAAAAACAAACTTTTTTTCTAAGTTTTGAACATTTGATCACTACCATAGATCATGATTAATACAGTACTCACTTCTAACAGCGCTAGAAAAATTCATTGATAAAGGGGTGACTATTATTAGTGCTCAAAAAATGTTGATAAAGTTACCTTTTATCATCACTAACAAAAGCACTGATAAAAGGGTAACATTCATGAGTGTTTATTTCTAGCTTTGATAAAAGTTCCACATTTATCAGTACTTTTTTTAGCACTGATAAAAGTGACACCTTTTTCAATGCTTTTTCCTAGAGATAATAAAGGTCATTGTGAGTAATTTAATTTATATATAGATATTTATATATTTTTTAAGAAGATTTATATTATAATAAGTATATATATGTAAATATAATATATAAATATTATTTATATACCTTTTAATAAAAATTTATCTTATTTTCATAATTTTATTTATATAAAATTAACAAATTTATAATAGTTAAAATGTTTAATAGTTTATTTATATAAATTAATTACAAAATGTGTATATAATTAAAATAAATATAATATATTAATATATTATTTATACAATTATATAATATATAAATGAATATATTTATTTAAATAAATATTTATATTGTAATTAAATAACATTAAATATATGTACATGTAAAATTGTATGTATGTATGTGTTTGTTGTGTCTATGTGTGTAAGTATGTGTGTGTGTAGATGTGTATGTATACATATGTTTCTCTGTCACGTGTACATGTATGTGTAAATGTTATGAATTCACTTTTTAATTTTTTTTAATTTTTTTAAATTTTGTTTTATCATTTTTATTATATATTCATTAATAATGTTTAAAATATATTTAATGATATTGTAATATTTATTTATACGTATATTGATTTACTATAAATGTAATATTTTTAATGTGATTGTAATTTAAATGAATAATATTTATTCATGTTGGTTTATTAAGTTTTAACATTTGAAATATGTTTTATATTTATATAATTAATCTATTTAATTGAGTTTATATAAAAAAAATTTAATTTTAATTTCTTAATTATAAAATTATATATGTATAATTTTTTTAAAAAAAATTAGAAAATTATAAATAAATTTATTTATTTATATAATTATAAAATTCTAATAAATATTTATAAATAATAAATTTATTTATTATATTTATAATTTCAATGGGGTGGTCTTAAAGTAGTGATCACCACCAAACCTATGGAATCATATTGTCGGGGGTCCCGTAATCAACCCCTGATGGCCTCCTTTGTGGGGTTTCTTGGTAGATTTTCCACTCACATTGAGGTTGGTATCCACGGTGGTCAAGTGGTGATCACCACCCATGATATCTCATTGTAAGGGGAATATGTATGATTTAAGGCTATTTGGCCTGATGATGGTGGTGCACGAGTAGTGCGGTGTCCTCCCTAGCAACTAACGACAGGGATGGAAACATATGGTGGTGTGAAGGAGTCATTAATGATGATGGACTAAGCTCCCCCATAGAAAGAGGCGGGAGTGGACTATTGAAGAGTATGGACCAGGAGGGCTTGGTATAAAATAAACCTATAGGTTTGGGTTGTCATGGGTTTAATACCCATTGTGCCGATGGGCCATGTACTAAAATAAATAAGGCTTGATGGGTGGGTTATCCCCTTGGGGGGGCCTACAACCTGCCTTTCCAGCCTACGTGTCATGTGTGTGTTTGAATGTAATTACACCCCCATGCACCTAATATATATATATATATATTAATAAAGATAATTAAAAAAACAGTTAAAGTGGGAAAGCCAACCCACACAGACAAAATTTATTTGAAAAAAGTATAGTTCAACAAAGAAGGGAAAGTGAGGCTCAACAAAGCATTAAATGCCCATAATAGAGAAAACAAGTGGTGAATTCTTACTAATTCCCATGGAACCCATATTTCAAGGATATCGACCTCTATCTTGGGATGTCTTCCTCTCCACCGTGATGTGGTCCTTTGAGGGGGCACAAGCTCATCACTCGATCAAAAATTTGAGGAGTGCTCTGGAATGATGTTGCACATTTATTTCCATGAAAGATACTAAAAATCAAGAGCTAGATTATTGTAGGTGAAATCTTCAATGCTTTTTATAATATTTTCAAGACTATAAGATCATCCCAATATCAATAAACATCATGTTCCATTTTGGGGAAGGTTACTTCAAGTTGTAAATGAAACCATTTTTACATCTCTTCTATAAGGCCCTAGGGGTACCTTGAACCCTAATAGTCCTATAGAGGAGTCTTGAAATTTTTTCCCTTTGAGCTTCACATTCCATGACCAAGGCATTTTCAAAGGATTCATTAGCAGTTTTCAAAATATTGGAAAATTGAGATGGGTAATACCATTCCACATTTTCCATTACATCAGAGCTCATCCATCTATCACCTCTTCCTCAGAAGCCACTCTGACTTCTCGAGTGTCTTCATCTCTCCCACTACTTGGGAAAATGAAAATCACCATACTAATCATCCATTATGAATTTTTCGTCTTCCCCATCATGAGGCTTTTTATCAAGACACAAACCAAAATAAGAATCCCCAACAGCAGAAGATGAAAAGGAATCCCAGCTAAGAAAACCTACCTTTTCAGGTTGATCACCCACCTCTTTAGATGTGGCCTAGTCATCTATACCAATCAGGGTATCATCATCCTTTCCAACAACCTTTGCATTAGAAAATCATTCCTCAAAAATTTATGGAGGTGGTGTAATTACCAAAGCCTATTAGTTTCCAATATCATGAGAGGAACTCTAATCAAGAGGTTGAGATAGTCCCTGTAAAGGTGGTACACCATCCAAGAGGTTTTATGAGTGAGTGTATACCTTGGGTCTCAATTCATATCCCAGGAAATTTCTTTCAGTAGTATCCTATACAAGATCTTACAGACACTCACCTTCAACTACACTCTGCCTCTTGACAATGAGAGTTGAAGAAACATACAAAAGTAAAGGAGAGGTTGTAACTTCAACCACTTCCATGAGTTGTGTATTCAACCAAACATTATTTATATATAAACTATTTTCCTTTCTAAATATAGAAAAATACATCCCAGCATATTATAGAGAGTATTCCTTAGGGTAAATTCCAGGTAGATTCTTGTAAATAAAGGTAGAGATGAGATATTTTCTACCATTCTTCATCCCAGAGGACATAAAACCGTTATATTGAAGGTCGTCAGGATCCATTACTATATCACTGTTGACAAAAACATTATCATTTCCCAGAGATTTTTCCCTAGGATGAAGCTGATGACCATCAGAAAAAATTTACGTTATGTACAACATGAGGACCAAATCTGAAACCACCCTTCGAAGTTGTGTCTCCCCAGACATCCCTCATATATGAATCAACCAAATCCCTATATGAAAAACTCCCCTTTTCTTTACTAGAAAAAATATACCCACTCTGAGACCCTTCTATATCATTGACGGTTTCTTTAGCCTATAAAGATGAAGGCTTGGTGTTCTATAAATCTAGATTAAATTTTTTGTTTTCCATTAGGTGTCCAAACATTTTATAGTTCTAGTAATTCAATACTTTGTGGAATATTTCAATCAGATGTCCAATGCAGTTACATTTATCAGATAAATCTGGAAGATTTTCAAATTCAATTGAAAATTCAAGATTAAATTCATTGGAAACTAGAAAAATATTATCAATGAGGGGATAATTAAAATCAACCTCAACCTTAACTCTAGGAAAATGACCAAAATGGGCCAATTCTATTTCCTTATCAAACTGTATAGAAAGACCCACCCCCAAAGTGACATCCCATAGGATTTTTGGGTGCCAAAATAACCAATTAAACTCCCCAATTCTGATCCATATTTGGGTAATCAAATTTCCAGATGAATGTAGATCAAATAAAGGATCCCAATATTGTTTGCATAAAAATATTGTCATGTGAGAAATGACACAAAATCCCCAGGATTTTAGCTTTAATTCATTTTAGGGAAATGAAAATATGATAAAACCTCTTACCAATCAAGGTGATTCTCTAGCCTCCAAAACTCTAAATCTAGAGAAGATGATTTTACATATACTAGAGCTTCTAGTTGTTTCCATTGAGAGAAATCATTACATAATAAAGGATTGAAAATCAGTAATCGTTCAACCGATCTTCAAGAATTTTGGTATTTTCTTCCACAAATTCCATGGATCCATTTTTCATGATTCTATTTTTTGAATCGATGTGAAAATCAGAGGAGATCAAAGGTTTTGAAACATTAATAAACCATGGTTCTTGAAAAAATATGAGGTTTTTGGAGCCTTAAAATATTTAGAGAAAATGAATTCATGAATAGGAATAGCATTCGTTACACCATCCAAAGCATATGTAGCTCTTAAAGGATCTTTGGTAACCATCGTTGGACAATGAATACCACCCACAGATCAAAATAACATTTTGGATGGAAATCCATGAAATCAAAACCCTAAACACCATAAGGAACTACAGAGAGAGTCTTGCGAGTCCCCCCATCCTTCTATTAATAAATATATATAATTATATAAATACAAAAAATTATATAGATGTATAATTATATAAATAGATATATAATTATATACAAATATTTATAAATATATTTATTTATAATTAAAATTAATATATATATATATATATAATTGTAGAATTATAATAAATTTATTTCAAAAATAAATATATTTATTATACTTATAATTACATATATTTATATATTAATATATATATATATATAATTATATAAATATATATATATATATATATATATTTATAATTATATATAAATAATTTTTAAATATATTTATTTATAATTATAATGATATATACATATTAAATAACTATAAAATTATAAAAAATATATTTAAATAATAAACACTTAAAAAAATATGTGGAAAGTCACCTTTAATTTATTAAAATCATAAAACCCACTTTTTTCTGGAAAGATTGAAAACCATTACAAAGCCCGTAGGCTCAAAAAACATATCTGGTACCTATTGACTGTTGAAAAAGGCATATTCAACACTAACCAACCATCCACCATTTGATTTGACCGACAGTGAGGAGCCACTGCCATCCTAGAACCACACCCATGCAAAACTATGACACCACCATCACTGAACTGTTCCATGACCCCACCACCGTCAGGCCTAAAGTTAGGCCATCCATTGCTATCGACCCCCTCTTCACCATCAAATTTTTTCTCTGCTGACCCTTGCATTAAAAATGGATCATTTTTCTCTACTAGCCCCCATAACAAGTGGTGAATATACATTTCCTTCATCATTGACCCCAACAGTGAGTAAGGTGTTTACTTCGATGACCCCTGATGTCAAAAAACATGTGATGGGTAAAACTCAACTCCTAACTAGGGCCCAACCAATCCCAGAGTGCACCACATGTTCCCCATCTAAGTAAATTTCTTTGAACCACACTATTCATAATATGGACGGTGCCTAAGTCTGGCAGGGCTCGATCTTGTTCCATTTCCCCTGGGTAGAAAAATGGTACCAGCTGGTGTGCCACTCGACTAATGGCCCAATGTCATAATTAATAAATATATTTATTCTTAAGATGGGTAAATCTATGGATTATAGTCAATTTTCCCTAAATTTATTTGAAATAAAATATAAACAATGTACAAGGGGAGACGGTAAAAGAAAACCAATAAAAATTCACTCCTACCAAAGGAAAAACATACCGCTTACTGGAAAACAGGAGGTTCTTCACCTATGGGAGCATCCACTGTCCCTATCTCTAGGATAATGTCCCCTCCTCTATGTTTTGGGCAGTTTCTATGTCTCATCATCCATTTCAAGGTCAGTGTCTTCATTTATTGGACCGATCGTAATGCCTGAGGCTTCAATTTGAATAAATCCTTGAGCATTGCCAAATTCTTCAAGGAATACCTCCTTGAAATTATATCTATTGAAAATACCAATAAAAATATGCTATTTTTTCTAGAGTCTAGTAGAGACACTTCCTTAATATGAGTTTTGGTAGAAGTCACTAGTAATGGAACAACACTCTGAACCTAACATGTCCTTGCATGATCAACATCCACATTGGCTGCAATATCTTGGCTTCAAGAGGGATATGCATCCTTTGATCTTTGTGCCTCCCTATGAGTGACCAGCATCTCCCCTACCACCACACATATTAAGATTTCATAGTCCCAAAACTTAAATCCTCTTTAGTTCTTCCCACCTCATGAGTAGGAGGTTTCATCATCTTCATTGAGAGGGGAGACTTCAATTTCTACTTCCTATTTTAAGAAGAATTATATTATTCCCAAAGCTGAGAGTTAGTATGTAGTAGAGATTCAAGCTCTATATCAAAATCACATAACTTCTCTTTAACTGGAACATCAATTCCTATAACATGTAAATCCAAGAATGACACAAAATCCATAGAAGTTTACTTAACTTCTCAGTCGCAGACAACTCTATGTGTAGAGATAGTTGAAGAAGGGGTTTTCTCACTTTGGGTGAGACCATCACCATAACAGGAAGTATCGGTTGTTTGGTGTACAACCACTGTGTCCTTTTAAAATAGTATATCATCTTCCTAAACACCTCCTTATACAGTGTTTTTAGATCTCTGATTGGGAATGATATTTTGTCTTATAGATTTTTTGAAACATTAATTCTCATCATTCCAACAAGTAGCATAGAAGGAAAAAATTATAGATATTTTCCAATTCAAATTTTCATGAACAATTACTTTTCAATCCCAAAAAAACTGGGGGATTTTTTCATATTCATTACTGATCTCAAATTCATCACAATCTGTTGAAAGGATCACATTATCATCAAGGGTGTATCTCAATTCTACTTCAACTAGGAGACAAGAAAAATGTTTGAATCTAGCCAATTATTTTTCTCTAT
This sequence comes from Viscum album, assembly GCA_963277665.1. Taxonomy (NCBI): domain Eukaryota; kingdom Viridiplantae; phylum Streptophyta; class Magnoliopsida; order Santalales; family Viscaceae; genus Viscum; species Viscum album. The sequence continues at coordinate 14,300 of CAUJRU010003165.1, forward strand.
CCATTTTAATTAAAACACCAATTTCCAATGAAATGTTATGAAGAATTATAGGATTTGAGAGTACCCAGTATAGCCCATGTACCTTGACCAATGTCTGAACATAGGAGTTGCAGACCTCCATTGGATTACAAGTATAGTCCCACTCTCAGTTGTGAAGAAAAAAAAGTTTTAAGGATATCTAAACAAAATCCCATGCTCTTATATTAAAATATTTTGAGGTAAAAATAATAGGGAAGAAATCGTGCCACAAAGAGACTCATTTACAGTTCAAAAAACCCCATAATTCTAAAAGGTGTTCCACTAGGTCATTAATTTTCTATGGTCTCGAACCCTTGGGTAAAAAAAAGTCGACTAATGATGGAATACTTACCTTTTTTCAGTTTTTCTAAGATTACATCTATATCTACAATCAAATGAGAAAAGTTTCACTTTCATCAAAGGCCTCTAATGGTGGAATCCTTATAGAGAGTGAAGTTGCAAAGAAAATCATTTATAGAAAACTAACCATGAACAAACCTTATACTCACCTTAGCTTCAGAGACACATTTTGGGTTGTTAAAACACCCACAAGGAAGAAATAAATCTTCTAGGGTGGAAACCAATGAATAAACCATAACATCGGTTCCCCAATTTCCATAATAGAAATAAGAGCAGTGTTTTTAGGATGATAGTGACGGGATGTGGGGTGTTTGAGTCTCAACGGAGGCTGGTTAGACTGCGGTTGTAATGCAGTGAACATAGTAGTAGGGGTTTGTGGTGGATGGAAGACCGAATGGGCTAGGATTTGGATCAAATTTGGTCAGATAGTGTGACGGGCTTCATGCCCATTGGTCCTATAAGCCATGTAACAAATAAAAATAATGCTGAATGGGTGAGCTATCTCCTTATGGGGGAATGGTTTGCCTCTCCGACCTATTTGTGTGGTGTGTGTGTGTTTCGTGTAATTGTACCCCCATGCACCAAATATAATATAATTATATAAATTAATATAACTATATAACTATATTTATAATTATACAAAAATATTTTTAAAAATATTTATAAATAATTATAATTATAATTTTTTAATCATATATATTTATATACTAATATATATATATATAATTATATAAATACTTTTAATTATAACTATATATAATTATATCTATATATATTTATATTTATAATAATATACAAATATTTATAACTATCTTTAATTATAAATATAAATATATATATTTAAATAATTATAAAGTTATAATAAAAATATTTAAATAAAGAATATATTTATTATATTTATAAATATATATATTTAAATAATAAATATATTTAAAATATTTAAAATTATATAAATATATATAATTATATGTAGTTGGGGTGTAGGTGAAGTGGTTTGACAACCCTATAATTCTGCATCAGGTCCACATTCAATCCAAGATGGCCCTAATTTGGGGATCTTTGTTGGTTGTTTTCTGTAGGAGGGTCGTTGGCACATTCAGGTTTAGCCGGTCTTTAAGATAGTGACAGCGTATATATCAGCAGCATGGTACAATGTCATGATGATGCCGAGATTCCATCTGGTTGGCAAGTTTGGCTAGTCTTCATGACGATGAAGACACACATAAAAATGGCGATGAGAGCATTTTTGGATGATGAGGGGGGGCACCATCGGTGTAGGTGAGGTTGGGTCAACATGATGCAGGGCTCCATAGTTGGTGTGTAGCGTGTTTTGTCCAAAGTAGTGGTCCTTGATCACATTCGAGAAGCTATCTTGTACGATTTTTTAATGTGTTTTCCTAAAAAAATTAAAAACTGTGTTGGTTTAAAAAAAATTAAAAAAGTACAGCACATGCAGTAGTGGAATTTCCACCTTTCCCTCAACACCCTATAAAAGGGAACCCCCATCCTTACATCCACTTCCCCCAATCTCTCTTCTTTCTACTACTCCCCTCTCTAAACAACTCTATTTTTTGCAAGCGGTAGAGTCAGTGGTCCAAAAGATGGCCCTATTTTTTTGCGAAACATCATTTAAATGTATTTTTTATTTTATTTAAATTTATTTATTTATTTAGTTGAATTATTTTTAGTTCTAAATATTTCATTTTTAAGTAGTTTAGTTAGTTCTAAATATGTTTTTATTAAGTAGTTTAATTAGTTATATATATTTTGAAATAATAATAATAATTAGTAATGATTAAGTATAGATTAAGTATAGAATAACATAGGATTAAATATTGTCAAATTTTGGTAGCATAAAGATTATGTGGTTATCTAAGCAATCAAATCCATGACTGGATACAAACAAGTGGATGTGGCTCTGGCACAGATGTACCTAGGGGTACAACCTGAAAACATCGCTTTGAGCTAGAGTCAAATGGGAACCGGTGCACGAAAATGGGCCTTGATGTATTCATGGTTTGAAACTCCCAATGGATATTCTTTAGATGATTCATGTTTTATTTATAAACTATTAAAATACCTAAGAAACGAAAACATGAAATCTGTATATTTAACAATGATAAAATGATAATTATGATCATATAAAATGAAATGGGTAAGCAAAAATACATTAAAGAATAAATGTTATTACTTGTAATTGATTTATTTTTATTTATAAAGGTTTTATTTATTATTTATTTTAATTAGTTATATATAGTCTGTAAATAACAATTATTATTATTTATGATTAAATGTATATTAATTAATGAATAACTTAGGATTAAAAAATGAACACATACAATGACAATCTAATAATAATTAACTAATGAATATCATATCATTAATTATTGAATAAGGAATGATTATATAGTTATTGAAGAATTATTAACAAATGAAAAGCTTAATAATGATTAACTACTGATTAATGAGTGAATAACTATGAAAAAAATATTATAAGAAACATTAGTATCATAGTTTAGGATATAAGATGATGTTCTAAAATTTTAGTATCATAAATATAATATAGTTTATAAATAATAGTTATTATTAGTAATGATTAATTATAGGGTATAAAAAAATTCTACCATTTCACTATAATAAATATTATATGGTCAACCATCATTGTAAATATTAGTTAGACTGTCAATTTTTTTTTATCAAAATACATTTTTGATGTAGAGAGAGTAATGTTTTCTTGCATGTATTGCTATGGGGTGGTTATTCAAACTAAGAAAAGAGATTATTATAGTACACAACCAAAAAATGGTTAGAATATCTTATTTTTTTAACCCTAAGAGACCTTCATGATAGAATCTTTGGTTCCTTAAATATTTGACCCGATTAAGAGATAAACTTTATGAGCTATAGACATTTTCAATTCCCTGCTACAATATGGCATCTATCTTGTCCATTAGTTGCTGATGCGTAATGGCTCCAATAAAAAAATTTATTTTCCCAATGGCCATATGGTACTATGATGGAGTTATATGTTGATTTTTTTACTGTACAACAACAACGTCCAATTGTATGAAGAAGTACACTTACACGAATGGATGAAGATTGACCCCATGAAATTGATCCTATTCTGAATGATGTAGAATGGGGAAAACAAGATTATATTCTAAATATATATGTTAATCCAACTTGAAATGAGGAGTTTCATAATTATGGAACAAATGATGACAATAGTGCTGGTGAGGTGGGAGCAACATAAGTTTAGGAGGAAGTTTCCAGAAATTCATTAGTTGTACAACGTCCTGGGCCCAAAATAAATCATCCAACACTTTTGCATCTTGGTCAGAAATAATGAAATTTGTTCCTGAATTCTACTACAATATTCTCACACTTGTAATTGAGTTTTTCATAGTTTTACCAAATAGGTTTAGTGAGATGGACAAAACCTCATATGTTGGAAGGAATTTTCCAAGTTAAGATGCATTAAAGAGAACACTGAATAGATTTCACATTGAAAGGAACTACAGATATATATTTCAGGAATTAGGTCATGGTAAATATCTCATATGGTGTGAGAAGTGTGAGGATAAATATAGATTTCTCTTGAGGGAGATTTTATACATTTCATTTGGAGGTTGGAGAATCTCGAGGATTGAGGCATCTCATTCTTGCGTACAGCCAAGCCTGACACAATATCATACCTCATTAGATACAAAATTTGTGTCATACCTTATCATTGAGATGAATAGGACATGATATGATATTTCTATATCCATTTTTAAATAGATTATACAACCAACATTTTGTTATAATATTTCTTATAATAAACCATGGATGGAAAAATAGAAGGAAATTATGAAGGTCTATGGTGATTGGGATGACTCTTATCGGGTTTTTCTACAATTGATTGCCATACTAAGGCACCATAACAATGTTTTTATACATCTTGATAAAAATGAACACGAGTCTCAAGTTAACCTACTTGATCCATCTCATGTTCAATTTCATCGGTTTTTCTGGGCATTCCTCCCTTATATCTCCGCATTTTGTTTCAGAAAACATTTCATTCAGTTTGATGGAATGTTTCTATATGGAAAATACAAGGTCGTATTACTGATTTTGGCCACCCAATATGGAAACCTTTCACCTATTATACTTGCCTTTTCCATTATAGAGTGGGAAAACTATGAATCATGGAGTTGGTTTTTAGATGGTATCTGCAACCATGTCACCAACATTTGGGATGTCGGTTTGATATATGGTTGACATAGAGAAATTAATGAGGAAATTGATGGGGGACCCTGATACATGGAGACCCCAAAATAAGAATCATTGGTTCTGTATTAGATGCATTTCAAGAAATGTGTGGAAAACATTCCACAATGAACTGATGAAGAAGGAAATCAAGAGGCTTGGTACACAATGTGTTTGTTATTTTTTACTATTTTAATGTAAAGATAAAATCAATTTATGTGAAATATAAACTCTTCTATGTGGCATATGATCCAGATCAATGGAAGTTTAAATAATGGTTTGAACAAATCCATAAGGCAAATCAAGAAGTGTATGAATATATAATGCATATTCAAAAAGAAAAAAAGACATTAGAATATGACGGGGGGAAGAAGTCTGGACACATGACCACAAACATTGTGGAGAGAATCAATGGTGTCTTCAAGGGAATTTGAAAGTTACCTATAACTTCCCTAGTTCTAGATACATTATATCATTGCGAAAAGTAATTTTTTGATAGAAACAAACGAGCCTCAGACCGAATTCAGTAGAGGCTAAGGTATGGAAGGAAATTTCAATGAGATATTGAAGATAACATTAAAGAAGCTTATAGTTATCATGTATGATTTTTTCAATGAGAATACTCCTGATTTGAAGTTCAAGAGAGTTTTCACCCCATCACAAATAGAATCAGTAAAAAATGGTGGTATTACTGGAAGCAAAGAAATGTCAATGTGGAAACTTTCAGGCCGTACAATTTCCATATGCACATGCCATCGTAGCATGGGCCTATATGAACATATAATAAGAAACATATATCAATCCATTGTATTATATGGACACTATTTATAACTGTTATGATGCACCATGGATGCCTATTGGGGAGTTCTATTATTTATCAATGCCCAAAGGTCAGCCGATAGTGATACCTGACATCAACTTGTTGCGTACCTATGGGAGACCGAAGGCCAGTAGGATGCTTAATGAGATGGATTGGCCTCAAGAATAAGGGAAGAGTTTTAGATGCACCATATGTCATTAAAAAGTTCATAACTGGAAATTATGCCCACACTTTGTTGGGTCTAGTTCACACTCTCATCCACAATGATGTATTGTCTCCATTGTGATATTCTTATATTGAATATTATATAGTGTAATATCTTCTTTTTTACCTCAGTTTTCAAAAAATTATGTGACTGATATTCTAATAAAAAATTATAGAATGAAATAATAGTATAATATATTATGGTACAAAAAGATGTTATATAATTTCAGTATAATAATGATTATATGATCGACCACCTTTTTCAATATTAGTTACACTATCATAATCATGATCAAAAAAATTTTAAACATATAGAGTCATGTTTTACATATGTGTACTACTACAGGGAGGTTACAAAAAATGAGTAAGGAGCTTGTTATAGTACACAACCAACAACAGTTGTTAGTACAACTATTTCTATAACAAAAATTGAACTTCAAGAGAGAATTTTTGGGAAATGAACCACATCACAGGAGGAACAGTGACAATGATGACAGTTATGGAATGATTTTATGTCATCCCCATCATCATTGTCATCATTTCTCCTATGTCATGGTTGATTTCCCCTAAATTATTTCTTTAATTTTAGTTAGTGTTACAAAATTATTTGTACAAACAATTGTTGTTTGTTGTGTAGTATCGAAATCTATTTTTTTGAGTTTGAAGACATTACCTTTTTCATTTTCTATCTGATCTCCATCACAGCATGTGCATCATTGAGTAAAATTCTTCATTTTTAATAATTTTCTGCCTTCACCAAATACTTTTACTATCAAATAACAATAATCTTTTCACAGTGACATTAAAATTAATATGACAAGTGCATTTGAGGTGAAATTAACACATAATCATTCTTTCCATGGTTAAAGCATAAATCATACATTTGAGAAAATAATCATGAAACATACCATCATGTAGAAAGTCATAGATAAATTAAAAAATATGGAATTTTCTAACAAACATTTACATAATTAAAATAAAATTTATATATATATATATAACCATATCTTACAAAGAACAATTTTCTAGGTAAAAGAATATCTTAACAACACTTTAGTAATATGCTTTAAAAAAATGAATACTTGCCCCTTTCTTTTGGAAAAAATAACTGCATAAAAGAATGTGTATAAACATGAAATTTCTTACATTCTAAAGGTCATAACATTCTACTGTCCGTAACATTATACTTACATTTTACACATATGAATCATTTAATTTATTTATATACAAATAGAGGATACCATACTACTCGCTGAGCAGTATAGGCATGTTTCTCTGGTCGTGTTAGATGGTGGTGGGGATCGACCGATCAGGGTGTGCCATGTGCAATTTTTTCATCACATGGAGCCTCCACATGAAATTTGATTGTACATGCACCATGATGGATTCTACGGAATTTCCGTATCAGATTTCACATTTTTCAACCATCCCCTAATTGTTGCACTCGTGGAGAGGTGGAGACCAGAGACACTGTAATGCCCCGACCTTAATTACCCAGAGTCGGAGCATTATTTCATAACATTGTCATGCTCACAAAAGATCAACTCTTGCAAAAATGATTAGTATAGTAGCCTTGGAAATACTAGATACATTCATAAGTTTTACATTACATTATAAAACGAAAAACTACAACAACGTAGTCTCTATAGGCCACACTCATATCCCTTAGACTGTCCTAACAGGTCAGTCATAATATACTTCTTCGCATCCTAGGCAAAATAAAACATATAAAGGGGTGAGCTCAGAAGCTCAGTAAGGATAACAATATAGTGGAAACTTTCATAAATAAGCATAAACATTTAAGGAAATGTAAGACTAAAACAAAATCCTTTTAAACTTGAACATCAAAATAATATGTCAAAGATAAAAAAAATAATTTCATTTACTTATTCACATTGATATTCTACTAGTCGAATAATCACATGCAATATCAATAGTCACTTTCATAATGATGGAATGCAAAATGCTAGACTTCATAACCACATAGTCAAGGCCTTGTGACAAGAATACAAATAAGATTTTCTCAAGGCCTTGTGCCAAGACACTAGTTTGTCTCATGAGACCTACCGATGCATCTAGCAGCTATAGCAGGCTCCACCCATCACTTATTAAGTCCATTGAATTCCCCATATGAAAAGGATTAAACATAACATAAACATTCTTATTAAAACTAGCATACGAAATGTCAATACTTTATCCATAAACCATGAATGGTGTAAAAATAACACATCCACATTCAACCATATCAAAAAACTTTCAATACAATATGGAAGTTGTGTATCATAATAAATCAACTTCAAATAAGCATAAAATCAATCAAAGGATGATGACTTAGATGAAATCAAAACTTTTTTTAGAGAAATATATCTTTCTATTTAGAAATAATTTAAAAGTCATATAATTATAAAAGAAAACATTTATTTTGAAAATATTCTTATAAGATTGTAAGAGAAGCTTCTACGATGTTATAACGATGAAAAATAGCCTCACCCACCGTATAAGTTAAAAAAACATTCTTACCGTAATTTTTCCGAAAAGGTCATAAGGTTCCTTGTTTGGAAAACGATAGAAAGATTCCTTTCAAAAAATTTTATAAAAAGTCAAACAAGGGTATAAATGACTTTTACCCATAGTCTATTAAATTGTAAAAATGTTTTGGAATAGATTTTTAAGAAACATGGATGTGGATGATAAAGAGGTCCCAATAGATACTTACGTCAAAACAACCTTGGATTAAAAAGAGATTGTGAAATTAACCCTTACCTTGTACTCTTTTTTGGTTGAGGGTATGATAACCTCATTTATAATAGATAAATAATTGTTATTAAATTATACAATAACCATATAAGTAAATATGATATAATATATGATCTTATAATATTAAATTTTTAATAATATTTTGGTATTATCATCGTTTTGGGTATTAACTTATTCGTTTTCATTTATATGCTTTGTTACGTAAGTAATGTTTGTTATGAATAGGATGTATCTTATTCATATAAAGAATGATATGAAGTCTTTAAACAATATTTTTTTAATCATCAAATGAAAATTATACTTGAATGGATACGATGGAGAATGAATCTCATCGCGTTCGTGGAGACAGTAATCCGTACGTACGCACGAGCGACAATATCATTCTTTGGACATTAAAATAGTATATAATTGGATAGTATATCATATATAAAGAATCATTATCATGTTATATTTATTATTTACATCATTTATACTCATTATTATACCCATCCAAATGATGAAGTGTTTGAATAACAAACTACACCACGACGTGGAGACGGTAATCCTTACGTACACACGTATGGTGACTTTGTCATTTATAGGATGGATAAAATAATGAATATGGTTGTACCATTTTTATAATAACATAAAAGTTTATAGAATATACTAGAGTTATTATTTTAGATTGAAAACAACAAAGAAAGACGAAGTGGAAGAAGAAAAGAACTTGAAAGAGGTGATGAAATATTTACCTCTTCACCAGGTTCTTCCTTTTGATTTGATCAAAAGGGATCCTTATGTTTGATTTCTGACTAACATAAAGCCTCTAGGATGAAGGGAGTAATGTTTAAGGGATATTTGGGCAGGTTTTGGACGAGACAAATGGCTTTGAAGGTGTGAAATTTAGATAAGGGAAGTTCCCTTTTATAAGAGAGGTGGGGTCACTTTAGGAAAATCTTGAAATATTATTTTACAATAAAATCATTTTCAGTTTCTAATGTCTCCAAAATGAATTATTTAAAGACCTATGTGGGGATGGGTTGAAAATCTCACAACCAATAGGTTTTATATAGGTTTAGGTCATCATATTAACCTTGTCTTTTATATTTAATTCTTAGTTAAATTGTTTGACATTTGACATGTCTCTTTTGTGTTTTTATATTATATGGTTAATAAACTTACTATAAACTTCCATTCAAGCCCCAAGTGGTTCATTAATGACATATATAATATTATTTATGTCCTTTGGACGAACCCTATATTCTTAGGAATAGAATACCAATTAGTAATATAATATTTATTTTAAAAACTCTTTTATGTCAATTTTGATACTATTTGGTATTTCGTTTTTGTTAAATTTATAATAGCATTATTACTTAAAACAAAATTCATTTAATCTATCGTAACATGTCATATTAACCTAGGAAATTAGTATAATTAATTAAAAGTCTCAAATTAGTTTTATTTGGATATTCATTATATCAATTGTTTTAATCTTTCATTAATTATTGAATTACTGCATCATCATTGTGTCATAAATAAATTTAATTATTTAAGGTTTAAAAATTATAAATAAAATACCATTATGTAGGAAATATTTTTATATTTAATATAAATATTAATAGTAGAATTTATCTTATGTATAACCCTATATTAAAAATTTTGTATTTACTAAACTTTGATTTTAACTCTTTTAACTCGTCTTTAAATAAAATAATAATAATTGTCCTATTATAATCCATGTGGACCTAAAGGATCATATTTTATTCCTAAGGTTTTTTTGGTCGAATTACACTTATCCAATAGAATTAAGACATGTTTTAGGGTAATTATAATATCATTATTACCCTTAATTACCCTATTTACTTTTAACCTTGGTAAATAAAAGTAAAATGTTACTATTCACCCGAAATTATTTTCATCTTATTGAACCAAATTTTACATACTAATATTAACTATGTCTCTGAGATTTTTTAAATTCAACTCACATAAGTGGTAATATTATGTTTTATACAATTTTTCAAATTCTCCTAGGAGGTGGGTAAAAGACGGTAAATAGTTCAATAAAATTTTTATATATCTAAACTCATTATAAAATGACTCCAATGAATTAAATTGGATTTATATAGGTGTTATGTATCTATTTTTACCTAAAATAACATAAAATAACTAATTATTTAAATAAAAATTCGGTTTTAACCAATAACGCAGTGTTTTTTCACTATTACTCCAAAATTGAAAGTTTTCAGAAATTATCCAAAAATTCACCCTAAGCTAATTTTGGTATTCTGAATTGAAAAATGAAGTCCATTTTGAAAGATAAAATTTATAAAATTTCAAAAAGTTGGTATTACTATTCATAATGGATAGTTTGATTGGTCACGATGTGTTAGAAACATGAAGTTGCTTACAGTGCATGATATTGCATTATTCAAAGGGAAATGTACCATGGAAGCTAGGGGTGTTACATTATTACCTCCTTTAAATAATTTCATCCTCAAAATTTCTATAATACTACCACAAAAAAATATTCAGGTGGTTCTTCGTCATAATTTCCTCAGGTTCCCACATTGCCTCTTGCATCTTATGGTTTCTCCATAGAACTCTTACCAGACGAGTCGTCCGGTTTCTCAAGACTTGTTCTATGGTATCATGAATTTTGACAGGATCTTCAAAATAATACAGATTAGGTTCTAGTTCAATTTCCTCATAGGTGAGTACATGCTTTAGGTCAGGCATGTATTTTCTCAACAGTGATATGTGGAACACATCATGAACTTTGGAAAGACTTGGCGGCATTACCAAATGGTAAGCTACAACCCCAATTCATTCTAGAATTTCAAAAGGTCCGATATACCTGGGACTCAATTTACCATTCTTACCAAAACGTATAACACCTTTCTATGGAGATACTTTCAAGAAAACATGATCTCCTACCTAAAATTCCAAATCCTTTCTTCGGTTATCAGCATAGCTCTTTTGCCTACTTTGGGATTCTTTGATGTGGGTTTAGATAAGCTTCACCTTTTCCATTTTTTCTCAATATGTTTTGGGCCTATGAGTTTTCTTTAAAAACATCATTCCAAAAAGTTGGTGTGTGACATCTCTTTCCATATAATGCTTCATATGGTTCCATCTGAATACTTGATAGAAGCTATTGTTATAGGAAAATTCTACCAGAGGTAAATATTGACCCCACATACCTTTAAAGTCAAGTGATCAAGATCTCAACATGTCTTCTAAGGTTTGAATAGTCTATTCTGTTTGTCCATCAGTTTGAGGGTGGTAGGCAGTGCTCAAACGAAGTTCAGTATCCAGGGATTTCTAAATACATTTCTAGAATCTTGATGTAAAACGCAGATCTCGATCATAAAAAATCAATAAAGGTACTCCATAAAGTCTTAAAAATTCATTAATATATAGTCTTTCTATATGTTCAAGTGGTAAATCTTCTCTTATAGTAAGAAAATGTGTTGACTTGGTAAGACGATCAACAATGAACCATATTGCATCATTCCTTCTAGGTGTCTTTCCTATCCCCATGACAATGTCCATCATAATATTATCCTATTTCCACTAAGGTATGGGAATAGGTTTCATTAATCCCCAAGGCTATTTCCTTCTAGCTTTCACTAGTTGAAAAACCATACATCTTGACACAAAATTAGCAATCTCCCTCTTCATGTTGTCCCACCAAAAATGTTCCTTCAAATCTCCATACATATTAGTGCTATCAGGGTGTATAGAGAAATTGGAGCTATGAGCATCATCAAACAATTCCCTTTTTAGATCTGTTATATCGGGAACACAAAGTCTCTTCCCAAATTTCAAAATCCCATATTCATATATGAAGTCACTCAGTCTCCCTTCGTTCACAGCTTTAATCTTCTTTTGAAACTCCTCATCATCAGCCTGAGAACTTTTTATCCTTTATAGTAAATATATTTTGGAAACCATTTGAAAAAGTATTGATGTTTCATCTTCCATGATTATTCCCATATCCATTTTCACTAGATTCATGAAAATGGGATCCCTTTCAACTATCATCTTATTCAAAACTCCATGATCCTTTCTGCTAAAAGCATATGCCATCTTATTTACCTTCCTCGGGTGATAGTGTATTGTGCAATCATAATCCTTGAGTAGTTCAAGCCATCGACTTTTCCTCATGTTGAGTTATTTTTGTGAGAAAATATATTTCAAACTCTTTTGATAAGTATAAATCTCACATTTTTCACCATAAAGATAGTATCTCCATATTTTCAGAGCAAAGATTTCTGCTTATAACTCAATATCATGAGTAGGATAGTTTTTCTTAATAATTTTTAGCTGTCGTGATGCATAGAAAATAACTCTTTCATTCTGCATAAGGACATAACCAAGTCCTTTCTTTGAAGCATCACTATAAATAACAAACCCATTGTTCCCTGATGGTAGAGTCAAGATAGGAGCATTGACTAATCTTCTATTCAGTTCTTCAAAAAATTCTTCACACTCTTTTTTCCAAACAAATTTAACCCCTTTACATGTGAGCTTGGTTAATGGGTTAGCCAATCAGGAAAGATTCTACACAAAATGCCCATAATAACATTCTAAACCAATAAAAATGTGTACCTCAGTTATACTCGTCAGTTCTGGCCATTCTTGGATTGCCTTGGTGTTTGAAGGATCAACTGATATTCCATTCTTAGAGACAATGTGGCCAAGAAAAGAAATCCCCTGAAGCCAGAATTGACACTTTCTATATTTACCATTTAATTCATTTCTTATAGGAGTCTTTATAATAACGTGCAAGTGATTTTCATGATCTTCATAGCTTTTGGATTATATCAAGATATAATAAATAAATACCACTACAAAGTCATCAAGATATTCCTTGAAACTCTATTCATTAGATCCATGAAGACAGAGGGTGCATTAGTCAACACAAGAGGAATTACTGTAAACTCATAATGCCCGTACCTGGTTCAAAATGCTGTTCACAGAATGTATTCCTTTTTCACACACAACTGATTATATCCATATCGAAGGCCAATCTTTGAAAAATATTGATCTTCATGAAGTTGGTCGAATAAATCATCAATGAGAGGTAGGGGATACTTGTTATTTCTTGTTATAGTATTTATCTTCCTATAGTCAATGCACAACCACATAGATCTATCTTTCTTCTTAACAAAAAGGATAGGGGCTCACCATGGAGAAACACTAGTAAAAATAAATCCTTTATTAATCAATTCCTCTAGTTGTTTCTTTAGTTCCACTAATTTCACAATGGCCATTCTATAAGGGGTCTTCAATATGGGCCTTGAACTAAGAATTAAATCAATGGAAAATTCAATTTCTTATTCTGGAGGATGTCTAGGTAAATCCTCTAGAAGAACATCAACATATTCTTTCACAATAGTTATGTCCTCTATTCGAGCATTCTTTTCCTCTCCCATAACTATTTCATTATCATCATCCCCAATAATTGCATTTAGTAGAGAAATTGGGGGTGGATCTAGGAAAGAATCTAGTGGTGACGTTTCTACTCTAAAGATATGGTACTCCTTATCATCATTAAAAATTGTAACCTCCTTCTTCTTACAATAAATTTTCTCATCATGGTCCAAATTATAATCCATACCCAAGATTATATCAAATTCAATCATGGATATTACGATGATATCAGCAGATAAAGAACATTTATATTTCCTAACGGGAACTGATTCACAAAACTTTGTTGCGACGATACTTCCCTTAGGTGTTTTGACTGACAACACCCATGTTAAGTCAAATTGAGAATATCTAATTTTCTTAGCAAACTAGGAAGATATGAAACAATGTGATGATCCAGAATCAAATAAAGAATTGGATAAAATTGAGGAAACCATTAAATTACCTGCCACCACATCTTTCAGAGCTTCAACCTCTGTAGTAGTGATCACATAAGCTTGGCCTTGATCCCTTGGACTTTTCTGAGGTAAGATTCCTTGGAACATAGAATTTTAATTTGTATAATTACCCCTTTTTCTAAAATTATAGCATTCAACATTGACATCCTTTTTCTTCCCCTTGTAATCACAAGCTTGGTGGCCATTTTCACCACACTTGTAACAGACTCTAATTACCTTCAGGCAAGTACTAGGGTGTTTTTCCCACATTTACCGTAGGATGGATATTCAACTTTTCCCTTTTCTCCTTATTTCCATTTCTAGAATGTTCAGTATATCTCTTATTCTCTTTCTTTTCTTTAAAGTCATAAGAATTAGATAATTATTTTTCTATCTTGATATCACATGAGACAATATCCTCGTATGATGAGAAGGATTTTGAGACTAATGATCGATGAAGAAATGGTTTTAACCCATAAAAGAATTGACCAATATTACTCATTTTCTTATGTATATAATATGATGCATTCCTTGCTAACCTTGTAATGCTAGCCTCATATTTTTTGACATACTCATCCTCTTTTTGTCTCAGACTCAGAAATTTTCTTTCCATATCTGCTCAATGGTCACGAGGAAATTATTTTTCTAAGAAAATATCATTAAACTCCTTCTATTACATATTTGATACTTCACCATCTTCCTTTGTGTTTTGAATCAATGACCACCATTGATCTGCATCTCCCGTGAGATGATAAACTTCCAAGACAACTTTTTCCCATTTTCTACTCCCCGAAGCATGAAATATTTTCTCTAAATAATTTATCCATTTATCAGATACTAATGGACTTGTACTCCCATTGAATGTTGGTGGTTGTTTCCTCATGAAGTGGTCTAACATTGATCCTCCACATTGTAGATCAGGGTGCTCCATACGAGTAAGGTTATTATTCATAACCTGAGCGAATTGTCCCAGTATGGTGATAAGTTGATCAGCACCAGTTGCTTCACTAGATCCACTATAATTATCTTAAGTAGGAGGGAAATCCCTACATGGATTATTTTCATTTATATAGATTCCATTCCTTCCACTAGGTGCCATTTATAAACAATGGCATACACTAGATTCGTTTATGAATCGCAATACATAATTCCAAACTTGTAAAACAGTTAACATAAATTGAATAGATTATGGATATAATCTATAATCATAAAAATGTTTTCTTTGTGGAAGTATATACTCATAAACCCTTCATTATGGTTTGTAAGGAAAATGATAATTATCCTAAGAATATCCCTCATGAGTGTTGTAACCAAGAGTGCAGCAAGGCCCATTGTAGTGCACCAGTTCTCATTTGAGTCTAGCTCAAAGTGGTGTTTTCAGGTTTTACCCCAAGGAAAATCTGTTCCAGAGCTGCCTCTACCTACTCGTATCCAGAAAGGGATGTATTTCTTGGAAAACTCACTAAATCTCTATATTACCAAAATTCTAGGAATTTCTTCTATACTAATGCTCAAAGTCTATCTCAGGGTAATGTTCAATAATCAGAGCTTTTATAAACATATATTTTAAGGTTTGTACTAAACTTCCTCTGATACCAACAATAACACCCCAACCCTAGTTACCTAGATTCAGTGCATTATTTCATAACATTGGCATGATAACAAAAGATCAAGTCTCTAAAGACCGATTAGTTTAGTAGCCTTGGAAATACTAGATACATTCATATGTTTTACATTATATTATAAAATAAAAAACTACAACAATGTTGTCTCCATAGGACACACTCATATCCCTTAGACTATCCATCCAAGTCGGTCATAATATACTTCTTCACATCCAAGGAATAATAAAACATAGAAAGATGTGATCTTAGATGCACGGTAAAGATATCAATATAGTGAAAAATTTCATAAATAAGCATAAAAATTTAAGGCAATGTAAGACTAAACCAAAAGCCTTTTAAACATGAACATCAGCATAATATGGAAAAGATAAAATCAAATAATTCCATTTAATTATTCACATGGATATTCTAATAGTCGAATAATCACATGAAATATCAATAGCCACTTTCATAATGATGGAATGCATAATGTCGAACTTCGCAACCACATAGTCAAGGCCTTGTTCCAAGACTAAAAATAAGATTTTTCATGGCCTTGTGCCAAGACAATAGTTTGTATCATGATACCTACTAATGGATCGAGGAGATATAGCGGGTTCCACAAGTCACTTACTAAGTCCAATGCATTCCTCACATGAAAATTTTTAAACATAACATAAACATTCGTATTAAAACTAGCATATGAAATGTCACTAATTTATCCATAAACCATGAATGGTGTAAAAATAACACATCCACAATAAAAAATATGACAAAACCATCAATACAATATGTATGTTTTGTATCATAATAAATCAACTTCAAATAAGCTAAAAATCCAACAAAGGATGTTGACATAGATGCAATTAAATCTTTTTTTTCAGAGAAATGACTCTTTCTATTTTGAAATCATTTAAAAGTAATATAATTATAAATGAAAACATTTATTTTGAAAATATTCTTATAATATTTTAAGGTAATCTTTGACAATGTCATAATGGTGAAAAATAGCTGCACCCGCCGCATATGTTAAAAAACATTCTTACCTTAATTTTGTCGAAAAATTCATAAGGTACCTTGTATGGAAAACAACGAAAAGATTCCTTTAAATACATTTTATAAAAAGTCAAACAAGGGTATAAATGAATTTAACCCATAGTCTAGTAAATATTAAAAATGTTTTGGAATACATTTTTAAGAATCATGGATGTGGATGATAGAGAGGTCCCAGTAGATACTTACGTAAAAACAACGTCGGATAATAAAGAGATTGTAAAATTAACCCTTGACATGTACTTTTCCTTGGTCGAGGGTATGTTAGAGTCTTGTATAATAGTTAAATAATTATTATTAAATTATAAAAGAACCATATAAGTAAATATTATATCATATATGATCTTTAAATATTACATGTTTAATAATATTTTGGTATTATCATCATTTCAGGTGTTAACTGATTCGTTTTCCTTTATATGCTTTGTTACATAAATAATGTTTGTTATGGATAGGATGTATAATATTCATATTTATACTGATATTAAGTCTTTAAATGTTATTTTTTTAATCATCAAATGAAAATTATTCTTGAATGGATATGATGGGGAATGAATTTCATCGCCTTCGTTGAGACAGTAATCCGTACGTGCGCACGAGCGACAATATCATTATTTTGATATTAAAATCATATATAATTGGATGTTATATCATATATACAGAATAATTATAATTTTATATTTATTATTTACATCATTTATACTCATTATTATACCCATCCAAATGATGAAGTGTTTGAATAACAGACTACACCACGATGTGGAGACGGTAATCCGTATGTACGCAGGTATGGTGACTTTGTCATTTATAGGTTGGATAGAATAATGAATATGGTTGTACCATTTTTATAATAACATCATATTATATAGAATATAATGGATTTATTTTTTTATAATAGAAACAATAGAGAAAGAGGATGTGGAAGAAGAAAATAACTTGAAAGATGTGATGAAATATTTTCCTCTTTTTCGGGTTCTTCCTTTTGATTTGATCGAAAGGGCTCCTTAGGTTGGATTTCGAACTAAATTAAGGCCCATATAATGAAGGGAGGAAATTTTATAGTATATTTGGGCAGGGGTAGGTCGATCCAAATGGCATTTAGGGTGTAAATGTGAGAGAATGGGAAGTGCCCTTTTATAGAGAGGAGAGGGTCACTTTTGGAAAAGAATTAAATTTTATTTTATAATAAAATCATTTTCGGTTTCCAATGGATCCAAAATGAATTATTTAAAGTATAATGTGGTTATGGTTCGAAACACTCTCAACCAATAGGTTTTAGACAGGTTTAGTTCATCACATTAACCTTATCGTTTAGATTCAACTCTTAGTTAAATAGTTTGGCATTTACATGTCTCTTTGTATTTTAATATTATATTGTTAATAAACATAATATAAACTTACAAGAGAACCCCAAGTGGTTCATTAATGACATATATAATATTATTTAATCCCTTTGGAATACCTTATAGTAATAGGAATAGAATTCCAATTAATAATATAATACTTGTTTTAAAATCTCTTTTATGTCAATTTTGACACTATTTGGAATTTTTTTAATTCATAATAGAATTATTACTTAGAAAAAAATTCATTTAATCAACCCTAACATGTCAAATTAACCTATAAAATTATTTTAATTCATTAAAAGTCTGAAATTATATTTATTTGGATATTAATAATATCAATTATTTTAATCGTTCATTAATAAGGTAATTACCACATCAACATTGTATCATAAATGAATATAACTATTTAATGTCTAAAAATTATAAATAAAAACCCATTATGTAGGAAATAATTTTATCTTTCTAATTAATATTTACAGTAGAATTTATCTTATTTATAACTCTATATTAAAAATGGTTTAGTTATTAAACATTGATTTTAACTCTTTTAACTATTCATTAAATTAAAAAATAAAAAATGTCCTAATCTAATCCAAGTGGACCTAAAGGATCATATTTTATTCATAAGGTTTTTTTTGTCTAATTACACTTATCCAATAGAATTAGAACACGTGTTAGGGTAATTATGATATCATTATTACCCATAATTACTCTATTTACTTTTAACCATGGTAAATAAAAGTAAAAGTTACTATTCAACAAAATTTATTTTTATCTTATTGAACCACGTTTTACTTACTGATATTAACCATGTCTCTCATATTTTTTAAATTCAACTCACAGAAGTGGTAAAATTATGTTTTATACAAATTCGCAAATGCTCCTAGGAGGTGGGTAAAAGACGGTTAAAAGTTCAATAAAATTTTTATATATCTAAACTCATTATAAAATGACTCCAATGAATTAAATTGAACTTATATAGGTATTATGTATCTATTTTACCTAAAATAAAATAAAATAAAATAACTAATTATTTAAATAAAATGTCGGTTTTAACCAATAACGCAGTGTTTTTTCACTATTCATCACAAAATTGAATGTTTTTCAAAAAATACCATAAATTTTTCCCAAGATAATTTCGATATTATGAATCCGAAAATGAAGTCCATTTTGAAAGATATAATTTATAAAATTTTAAAAAGTGGGTATTACTATTCATAACAGCTAGTTTGATTGGTCGTAGTGTGTTAGAATCTCGAAGTTGCTTACAATGCAATATATTGCATCATTCAAATGGGAAACATACCGTGGAAGATTGGGGTGTTACAAACCCACACATTCCACCTGCCTGAGGGAGATATGATGATCACCCTCGATGATGTGGAAGTGCTTCTTGGTCTTCCTATCCAGGGGAACCCGTTTTTAGACCCACCCATGTATCCTGGAATGACCTTGATTAGTGATTGTTAGGCATAGAAATTTTGGAAAATTGTAGGGCTAAAGATGGGAGGTCGATATCTATGCCCTGGATTGAGACACACTTTTTTCATTTACCTGATGACTATGATGACCATATGTCATGGTTTATTCCTATGCATATATATTACATCTCATTGGAGGGACCCTATTTATTGATCCCTTGGGAGTGCACGTGAACATGATGTATCTAGACCTACTGGGAGACACTGATCTGGTCAAGACGTATAGCTGGGGATCAACTTGCATGGTAAATACATACAGATCATTTTTCATGGTATCCCATAGTGACCAGACAAATCTCGGGGGATGCGTCATTCTTCTCCAGATGTGGGCATGGGTGTGCTTCCCCTCATTTTGTCCTCATCTTATTGATCTGCCACTCGATGTGTAGGTTCTTCATGATGCTCAGTGTGGACGCTGGTATGATCCCTCATATCTATTGGTTTCTAATTCTACTACGAGTTATTGAATTTAATTTCTCAATATTTTTCACTATCGATGTTTTATTTTATAGGTGGTGTCAGAGAAACAATTTTTGCACGGTTCTGAGACACCATTTGGGCGCATATCGACTCAAGTTGGACTATCTCTTACCTGACCAGGTATGTATATACAATGTATCACTGTCTAAAAAATTTAATAATCGCATTAATTTTGGTTTTTCATAAAGAGATTTTTAGAAAAAGGTCACATGCCATTTTAGATTACATGGCTGTCATAGTGGACTCTACAGGACTAGTGGCCACCATACTACATTGTTGGACTTGACGTTGTTATGGTTGCAGTTCCCCTCATTAAATTCTATATTATTGGGTGGAAACAGCCAGATAGAGTCATGTTCCAGTTTTGTTGTGTTTAACTGATTCTGTTGCTTCCAAGACAGATAGAGAGGCTTCATGAAGTGAAGCTGACAAGAAGTTAGGATGAGAACTTGCGACAAGTACATGCAGAATTTCCCAACTACTGGTGCAGACATGCAGATTTTTATATCCAGTTTGTACCTACAATGTGATTTTTTTCTTTCAATGTAGGTCGAGTATGATCCATGGTATAGATGGAAGTTTATATTATATCTTACCTGACACAACAGAGAGATTCATGAGATTATATGTTAATAAATTTCCATTAGTTTATTTATTTAACTATTTTATCATTCATTTTTAATATCATTATAGGTAACTCAACCAGAGCATCTTGTTCACATGAGTAATTAAGAGGAGTAGGGGGTTTAAGTCAAACAGTGGTCTATGCTGAAGTGTTAGAGCTGATGTCATCTTATCATGCCCTTTCCGATACCATCTTTGAGAGTCCAACCCAAGAAGAGGAGGTTCCTACCCTGAAGAAACATCGTGCAGTATTGGATGGTGCTAAGGAGCCATGATGATGATGACATAGATAGCATTGTGTTTCACATGAGGCCTCACATGTTCCATAGGTAGAGGTGATCCATCTAGAAATCTAGCCTCAACATATTGAAGATGTGCCTCAGGCAGCATGGGATCCATCTTTTTTTATAAGATATAAATAGTTCTATCTAGCTTGGGGTCGAGATCTATCACATCCTTGGAGTCCAGATCCATCATAGCATTAGGGTCTAGATCCATTTCAAGCTTGGTTCGCCAATGCGATGATGGAAGGTCCTTATACTAACCTAGTGGGATAATGATCATGAGAGCAGTACAACATGTAGTTGACAACTCCTCCCACTGACACACAGGTGGAGGATGCGATGGTTGACATTTCAGTTCCTGTCATGACCCGTCCCTTAGGGCCCAATCCGTGACTATACCAAGCCCACCTTCCATATTCTTGGGGTTGTTGACTATCACCAAAAAGACATACCTCAAAAAATAGAGGGCATTTCCTTTCAACCTGTACACACATGTCCATCCCATAATATGGAAATTAAGGTAAAACTATAACCAACAACATGTACAAGTACTACATCAAGTAAAAGGGGTCGGAATACAAGCCCAAATAAATTAAATACATAAAAGGAAGTACAAGCTCCATAGGTCATCCTCCAAGGACCCTACCTAAAAGGTAGGAACAACTCACAGTCGAATGTCACTATAGCACACCACGTCTATCTATCCACCTCTGATCACTGTCTAGCCCTGGCCCCCCAAAGTCACATTCAATGTTGTTCGTCATCTGCACAAGACACAACAGTTGCGGATGAAGCTCGTGTAGGGGTGAGTATAACAATACTCAGTAGGGACCTCGAGACCAACTTGGGTCTCACAGAAATCCATAAAGGAAAATACCACAAAGAAATATCTCAAAGTAAAGTACAAAGTAAAAGTCATAGCTCGTACCATGTATAAATTAAGTTCATAAGTAAAGATGATTAGTCGTAAAGCTAGATCATATTATTTTTTTGAGTGTCTCTGCTGCTGATCCACAAAGGGTTGCACTACTGCTGATCCATGAAAGGTCACTCTATTGTTTATCCACTAAGGGTCTCTCTCATGTTGATCCACGAAGGGTCTCTCTACTATTAATCCATGAAGGGTCTCTCTCATGCTAATCCATGAAGGGTCTCTATACTAATGATCCAAATTTTTTTTCTCGCATTATAATCCACAAAGGGTCTCACTACTACTGATCCACGAAGGATCTATCTACTGCTGATCCACGAAGGTTCTCTCTCATGATTCATGTCACAACTAGCCACTAGATTCCCACGCTTAGAACAATTGATTCTGGGAGGATCATCATCTCAAGATATCGGTCATACCTCAACCACCAGTAATTCCAACATAGAGTAACCGAAATTACTATCTCGTTGTAAGGGTCTAAATAAAACAGAAGGTGTGTCGAACAGATGCTCATTCTAAAAGATATGGTCATTTTTGTAAAAAGGACCCAGTTGGATTCGAGTCTGATCCAACCCGATCATATGCCAACCTCTGCCAAAACCCACGTAGAGTATCTCAGAAGGACCGCCTCATCGAGAAGGTCACAATGCCCGGGGTATCGCGTTACCCATCCTTGTTTTTCTGGCCCATCATCCCAGCCTGATGGGGCTTACTAGACCCGGCCAAGGTTGGCCGTGGGTTTAGCCCGCCAGGTCTTCCAGTGACCTGAAATTATCCGACCTGGGCAACTCGATGGCCCGATCATCTTCCCCCAACCCAGACCAACTCAGTTAGACCAGCTCGAAAAACTAGTCGAGGTGCTTGGGCGGCTCAGTCTGATGCAACCCGGACCAGCATGGCCAATCTAGTTGGGGGTGTGCTTGGATGTTCAACCCGACCACCCCCTATGGTCAAGTGCGGCCCACGTATGTGTACTTATCCTCCACACGGTGCAAGGTGGAATCGCATCTCTAGCACACTGCGATAGGTGATGGGTCGCGGCCTCCTGCTACTCCACCACGGCACACACAGAGCATGCCACTCCTACCTACAGGCATCCCTTTCCGCACTTCCGCAATCGATCAGGCCACGACTTATTCCTGGCACACAGTCGTGGCGTGCCACGACCCACCCATGGCTGCCACCGTGGGACACTAGGTCCCCACCGATGGTATGTTATTTGCATTGTTATCGTCTCTAACCTTTTTGGTGTGTCACCTTCACTATGAAGGCCTCGAATTCTATTCTCCATCATTTTGAAAGTTCAGCCACAGAAAACACACAAGAACATGCAAGGCGGAGGGACTCAGGCCTTGTTCGTGTCGTCACGCACCCTATGTATTATAGGTGTATAATCAAAGGGAGGTTTGGGATTTCAACTCATGAATCTACCCAACCATTCATGTCAACAAATTTAACAACCCTCCTGCAAGAACACACAGTCCACGGATCAACCTGTTCATGGGTTGATCCACATGTGTTGTTTTAGAATGAAGAACATGGAAATAATAGAAATAACAAAGAAAGCATAACCCCATTTTGGATTGTTGGATCCAATACTGACGATGGATGAGATTCACATCATTTTCATTAATCTGTGAATCATTAGTGTTCATCACCATGTTCACCATTCTTCCTTGGAGATAAATTAAACCATAGGTTTGTCAAAGAATCACCGGGGTTTAATTCTGAACTCTTCAACACATTGGTTTAATAAAATGGAACCACATCACAACGTTTTTGTTACACTGTGACGTTGCATCGTTACACTATTTCATTTTTGAAATAGTGTAGTGGTTATGATTTCACAATGATCCATTAACGATCCTCATTTTATGAGCCTCGTAGTCACCTCTTCACCTCACCACAACATTGTCTTCTACCACTCAACAATGCGAAAGAAAAATAAAATTACTTTTTCTAAGTTATTTTATTATTTTCCAAAAGGTCCAAAAATTAACTTTTAAGTATGACCCTTTTCAGACGAAGTTAAGTCCTTTCTAGGAAAATCTCGGTGGACCAAGTTCAACGGTGCCATATAATTTTTGATCCGAGCACCGGTTCAAAAGTTATAAAAACCCACACGCATGTTTACTTAAGTGAACTAAAATGGAGTTCAAAATTCTGGTCCGGGCTCACTAGGCCTTCGAATCATGTTCCTTCAACTCATGTGGTCTCAAAATAATTCCATATAATTTTAAAAAATTAGATGGAAATTCTGGGACATCACATTCTCCACACCTTAGGTCTTTATTTCCCCGAAATCCAAAATAAAGGTTAATCAAACAAATGGGGATACTGAGCATGAATCTGATCCTCCCACCCCCATGTGCTCTCCTAGAGGTTCTTGTGCTGCCACCGAACGTGAACCAGAGGAATCGACCATCCGCGAAGCACCCGCTTCTATAAATCCTCTATCTCCAATGGTAACTCTTCTAATTTCACCCCATCATCAATGTCCAACTCGCCGTAGTCGATGACATGTGATGGATCATGCACGTACCTCCTCAGTTGCGACATGTGAAAAACATCATGAACCCAGTGTATCTGTGGGGGAAGATATAGGAGGTACACCACCTCACCAACTCTACTGATGATCTGGAAGGGTCCGATGAATCTCATAGATAGCCTGTTTCCTCGACCAAATCTCCACAATCCTCGTCGGGGTGAGACTCGAAGGAACACATGGTCTCCTCCTCGAACTACAAGTGTCTCTGTCTCCTATCAGCATAAGTCTTCTATCTACTCTGTGCAGTCCTCATCTACTTCTAGATGATCTGAACCTTCTCAGTGGTAGACCGTACCAACTCTGGACCCATGAGTGTTGACTCCCCTAGGTCTGTCCAGCTAGAGGTGATCTGCATGGTCACCCGTACAAGGCTTCAAACAGTGTCATGCCAATGGTGGAGTGATAGCTATAATTGTACACAAAATCTACCAGTGGTAGGTGATCCTCCCAATTGTGACCAAAATCTAGGACACAATAATTAAGTATGTCCTTCATGGTATGTATGGTCCGCTCTATGAGACCATCTATCTTGGGGTGAAAAGTTGTGTTGAAGTGCATCAGAGTCCCGAATGCCTCCTGCAACCCCTTCCACAACCAGGATGTAAAGCATTCATCATGGTCTCAAACAATCATCAAAGGCACCTCGTAAATCCACACTATCTCCTAGAAATAGAGGAATCCAAATCCCTCTACAGATCCCTACTCCCATATGGGTCAAAAGTGAGCTGACTTGATGAGTCAGTCCACAATCACCCAGATAGAATCATGGACCCTCGACGTGTGTGGTAACTTCGTCACGAAGTCATTGGATATACCATCCCACTTTTATTCTGTTACCTCAAGTGGTTCTGTCAATCTTGCTGGGACCTAATTCTCGGCCTTCACTTGTTGATAAGTGAGGCATCATGAAACGATCTCTGCCACCACTTTCCTCATACCTGACCACTAGTATTGACGTCGATGGTCCTAGTACATCTTTGCCACACCAGGATGTACTGCCAAAGGGGATGTATGGAAATCCCTCAACACCTCCTCTCATTACTTCACGGGTACCATGGTTTATCCTCTGAAAAGGATGACATGATCCCCACCTGTCGAAAATCAATCAGGAGCTTGTCTTAAGGATAAATGAGCACAACAGGCCTCACAGTCAACATACACAAGTTTTGCCTCCCTAAATATTTGAAGGAGTGGGGGAGTGACAGTCAAATACTAGATGTAAGATGCTCCATCATCATCCATGAAGAATATCTACATTGTGGAAAGTTTCATCATCGCATCACTCATCAGGTTCAAACCATACATCCTGTTAAGCGCGTCAGCGACCACATTCCCCTTCCCATGAGTATAGACTATCTCAAAGTCATTGTCTAGGATGAACTCCATCCATCACCACTGTCTCACGTTTAGGTCCTTATCTGAGCATAAATACCTAAGACTCTTGTGGTTGGAGTGGATGGTAAATTTTTCACCAATAAAGTAGTGCCTATATATCTTCAAGGAAAAGACCACTGATGCTAACTCCAGGTCATGGGTCGCATACTTCTACATATTCTTCCTCAACTCCTATGTGACATAGGTGATCACTACTAACTTCTGCATCAGGAAACAACCCAATCCGGTCCCTGATGTGTTAAAGAATACTACATACCCAACACCATATTTCGGTAGTCTCGGGATGGGGGAAATTTTCAGTCCTTGCCTCATCCCCAAGAAACACTTCAAGCACCTCTCTGTCCATACAAAGGGTTTTCCCTTCTTTGTCAATGCAGAAAATGGTGCTCCTACTCGAGAAAAGTCAGGTAAGAACCTCTAGTAGTACCCAGCCAACCCCAAGAAAATCCTCACCTCAGTCATGCTCCTAGGTGGCTCCCAACCAAGAAATGTCTCAATCTTCACTATATCCACCATAACTCTTGCCTTCGAGATGATGTGTCCCAGAAAGTGGACCTCCTAAATCCAAAACTGGCACTTCAAGAGCTTACCGTAAATCTGGTGCTCTCATAGTGTATCCCGGACTATCTGTAGGTGAGTAGAATGATCCTCCATCGGTGTTTAGTACACCAAGATGTTATCAATGAATACCACCACAAAAAAATCAAGGTAAGGCTGGAAGATCATGTTCATGAGTCCCATGAACACCGTCGGGGTATTGGTCATGCCAAAAAGAATCACCAAAAATTCATAGTGGTCATACCAGAATCTAAATATTTTTTTGGTACATCCACATCCCACACCCGAAGATGATGATAGCCTAATATGAGGTCAATCTTTGAGAACCACCTCACTCCCTTCAGCTGATCGAAGAGGTCATCAATCCTAGATAGTCGATACTTATTCTTCATGGTCACCGGGTTTAGGCACTAGATGTCCCTGAATAACCTAAAGCTCCTATTTTCCTTCTTGAAAAACAACACTGGGGATGCCCATGGTGAATCACTGGGCCTTATGAACCCCTTATCCTACAATTCATCCAGTTGCACCCTCAATTAGCGTAGCTCCACGGTATCCATCTGATATTATGGTGTGGATATCAATACCATCCCAGGGAAAAGGTTTATGCATGAGTCTACCTCCTTGTGAGGAGGTAGTCTTGAAACATCCTCAAGAAATAAATCCTCATACTCGTCCACCACTACAGGAAATCTCGGACTCCTCTCGTTCACTGCACTGAGATGGAGGTGAGCCAACTAATGAGTTATTGGCTGCACCCTCCTCTGAGAAAGTCCAACATGTGTTGCAAAGGTTCCCTTCTC
This sequence comes from Viscum album, assembly GCA_963277665.1. NCBI lineage: Eukaryota > Viridiplantae > Streptophyta > Magnoliopsida > Santalales > Viscaceae > Viscum > Viscum album. The sequence goes on from CAUJRU010003165.1 coordinate 41,666, forward strand.
TCAGTGAAGGAAAAATTGGTCCCATCTTTGTGATCACACCACACTTTGTGCCTAAAATATTTGATTTGATCATGGATTATAGATAACCAGTTCATACCCAAGATGATGTTGTAAGGCCATGACGCTGCTAGTAGTAGATCCCAACAAAGCTCTCGTCTCCTAGAGTAAGCTCACACTACCAGAACCAGTGTGTAATTATCAAATACCCTCCCATAAGAGTCTCTAATCATAAGGATCGAGCCAACATCTCCACCGGAATCATCAAGCCTCAAAAGAGGTCCATGGAAAGGAAAGAGTGACTAGAACCTATGCTTATAAGAAATGAAACTAAGGTAGAGAAGACATAGATCATACCACTAATCATTTTTGGAGCACCATGTTCATAGGCTTCCATCACCTGAAGCTGGACTAACCCCTATTTATTGGCTCCATGAGCCCATGGTGGACCACATGGGGGTGGTGGTGGTAACACATCAAACCATCGTCCACTGCCTACCACTTGGCCTACTCCCCTTCCATGTCCACCACCTTGTGGACATCCTCTCTCGAACCTCTACCTCTACCTTGGTGGTCCCTCGACTGTCTGTTGATCGTCTATGCAGCGGGTTGGTCAGTCACGTTCCATGTGTCCCTTCCCATCGTAAGAGTAACATACTCTATCCCTCAACTGACCTCCTCTACCTCGTGATATCCACATCCCCGACTATGCATCCTTGGGTTATCATTCAAAAGGTCTGGCCCGTTTGGGCCTCTGCGATGTCTGCCTACTACCTGCAGAAAATGAATCAGCCACCTGTTTTCATGTGGTGGCTCTAACCATCGGTGCCTACTCATCTAGGAAGCTCTCCACCAGTAGAGCTCAATCAAGCACTCCGGTCAGCGTTAGGATGATGAGAAAAATCATTAACACCATAATATCCTGTAGAACTCCCTTCTAAAAGGTTTGGGCCCCGGAGAAAGGGTCTCATACCATGTCAGTGGATTAGTGGGATAGGTTAGTAAATGTTTCTGAGTACTATCCCACAGTCAGGCTGCCCTGTTATAGGTGCAATAGCTCTTGAATACGCAGTGAGCATAGTGTCGTTGGTATGAACTCCACCCTAAAGAGGCTCTCGAAGTCCAATCAGGAAAGGATCACCTCCTCGTATGTCTGTAGCATCAATATCCACAATCTTTCTATCATTACCAGAAAAATGCTAGTGTCTTGGTCCACCATCTGGTCTGTAGGTGTCTCTACTAGGCAAAAAACATGTGTAACTACCTTCATCCAATCCTAAGCTACCTGAGGATCTATCTCACCTTGAAACCTCGAAGGCCTCTTTCTCTAGAACTTGTGCAGCACGTTCAGTGGTCATGAACTATCCCCTGGTGGGGCTGGTAGTAACTACTGCTCTACGGGTGGTGGTGTTGCTGGTACACCACCTGAAGGTGATATCGTAGTAATTGGTCCCAGCACTGAAGCCTCATCGCTTGGTGGGCCATCGTTGTGATCCCTCATTGGAAACATGACTGGATATCTTTATAGAGGAATCCTATAGGGAAACATATGCGCCATGGTAAATAATTTATACTTGGTGAGATAAATAAAAAGAGATCAAGAGAAAAAAAATCCAAAACACATGAAACCAGTGTTTTCATGTACTGAGTCGGAAAATAGAATTTAGGGTCTTTGTGTGTGGATAAATCATCCAACATAGCAAAAATGGACTCCCCGAACTGAAATCCATACTCAAGACACTTAACACTATTTCCCCATTAAAAAATATAGACTCTTAGTTCTTCTCGTAGAACCGACTTCCCTATGATACCACTTTGTCACGACCCGTCATTCGGGGCCAATGCCCTGAATACCCCAAGACCACCTTCTATAGGCCAGGAGCTAGAAACTAGTACCAAAAAGGAATACCCAAAAAGGAAAGGCATTTCATTTCAACCTGTGCATACACACACAGCCCATACTGCAGATATTAAGCTAAAAATGGAACCAACAGCAAGTACAAGTACTATAGAAAGTAAAAGGGGTCAGAATACAAGCCCAACTGAAATAAAAGTGAAAAAATGTAAGTAAAATCTTTGGAGGTCTTCCTAAAATGATTTTACATGAACGTTAGGTACAGCTCACTGTCGTATGTCACCGCATCACAACATGTCTATTGATTCACCTCTAAGCACCATTTAGCCCTGGCTCCCAAAAGTCCCAATCAAAGTTTTCTATTGTCTGCACAAGACACAACCAGTGTGGGTGAATCCCATAAAGGGGTGAGTATAACAATACTCAGTATGCACCTCGAGACCAAATCGGGTCTCACATAAATCCACAAATAAAAATACCACAAAGAAAAATTTGGAAGTAAAGCACAAAGAAAAATACATAGGTCTGACCAGGTATAACTTAAGTACAGAAGTAAATATGATTAGTCGTAAAGATAGATAATTTTATTCTATTTAGAGGCTATACTGCTAATCCATGAAGGGTCACTCTACTACTGATCCATGAAGGGTCACTTTGCTACTAATCCACAAAGGGTTTCTCTCATGTTGATCCACAAAGGGTCTCCCTCCTGTTGATCCACAAAGGGTGTCTCTCAGGATGATCTACAAAGGGTCTCTCTACTACTGATTCATAAAGCGTAGTCTCATATTTATCCATGAAGGTTCTCTCTACAACTAATCCATGAAGGGTCTCTCTACTTCTGATCCACAAAGGGTCGCTCCCTTGTTTCATGTCATAGCCAACCACAAGATTCCAACACTTAGCCCACTTTATTCTGGAAGGATCTTCTCCCTAATCCATTAGTCATTCCTTAACCCCCAGGAAGTCCTACATAGAGTAAACAAAAGGATCGTCTTGTCAAAAGGGTCCTAACGCAATAAACGGCATTTCAAACAGAGGGTTGGTCTATAAGATATTGACATTTTTGTAAAAAGGGACCGGTTGGATTCAAGTCCAATCCAACCTAGCCTTATGAAAACCTCTTATAAAACTTACATATAGTATCTCATAAGGACCTTCTCCTTGAGTGTGTTCCAACTCTGCGAACATCTTGTCAATCAGATGCCCGATTTGCATGATACTGGCATTTTAGTAAATAGAGGCTGGTTGCGTCTGGACCCAGTCTGACTTGGTCGAACTAGCCCAACCAACCTGGATCAGGGTATCACATAACCCATCCCTATCTGTCTTTCCCATCGTCCTAGCCCATTGGGCCTTAATGAACCAGACCTAGGTTGGTCGTGGGTTCAACCCGCCAGTCACCCAATAACATGAAATAATCCGGCCCGGCCCGCACTGGTGGGCTAGTCAAATTTGGATCTGGGCCACTAGATGGCCCAGTAATCTTCCCCCAGCACATTCTGAATCAATCAGACCAGCTAAAAAAAAGTCGGGCTGCTCAGGCATCCCAGTCTGTTGGCCCAACATGGTCAGTTCGATGCAGGTCGGTCTGGTTAGGAGTGCGTGCATCTGGTGAACCCAGTCACCCCCTTCGGTCAAATGTGGCCCATGGATGTGGGCCACTCCTCCATGTGGTTCTAGGTGGAACTGTGTCACTAGAACACTATCGTGGTCGACGGGCTACGACCTCATCCTACTTCGCTGTGGCGGGTGCTGGGCGCACTGCTCCCACCTCCCTCCGGCCCTTACCGGCAGCCCTTGCCACACTGCTGAAGCCGATCGGGCCATAGCTTATTACTGGTGTTCCATCATGGTATGCCACCACCCGCCCATGTCCACCACCATAGGCAACCACTAGTACGCCGGTGGTTCCTTCGGTGAACCACCGGGTCAACACCGGTGGTCCGTTCTTCACGTCGTCTGTGCCTCCGGCCTCTGTGGGGTGTCACCTTTACTTTGAAGGCCTCAAATTTTCCTTGACTCCATTTTTAATGTTCGTCCATGAATAATGCACAAGAATATGAAAGGAGGTGGGACTCGGGCCTTGTTCGTCTCAGCTCGTGCCCTCTGCATTAGAGGTGTATAATCAAAGGGTGGTTTGGGATTTCAACACATGAATCTACCATCCCATTCAAGTCCTAGAATTTAAAAACCCTACCACAAGAACACATGATCCATGGATCCAACTGTTCATGGGTTGATCCGCTTTTGTTTTTTTAGAACAAAGAATGGGGAAATAACATCAATCACAAAGAAAGCATAACCCCTACCTGGATTGTTGGATCCACTGCTGATGATGGATGAGATCTGCATCATCATTTTTGATCTGTGAATCATTGGCATTCATCACCATGTTCCTCATTATTTGTTGGAGAGGAATTTTATTAAAGGCTCATTAGAGAATCCCTATGGTTTAATTCCCATCTCACTAATGTGTTAGTTTAATAAAAATAAAACATGTCGCATCGTTTAGGTTACGTTGTGACATTGTGTTGTTACGTTGTTTCATTTATGAAATATCATATCGGTTACGCTTTCACGATGATCCATTAATAATCCCCAAAATCACGTTTCATAAAAGCGTGTGGTCTTGACTAATTCCATATAATTTAAAATAAATTACATGGAAATTATGGGACATTACAGTGCTCCTTTCTAGGTCATTAGACTCCACAGCGAACTCGAAGCAAGAATCCTACTCACAAACCACAATGTCGGACATAATCTCTTCTCTATAGACATATACATTGATTGTAATTAGTCATTTATATGTTTTATGTCTATTGAAATTATGATACTATTATTACTATCATCCCTTATTATGTGTTTATCTGGTGTTTCATTTTTCATTAATATTTTAGGCATAATTTATATTTTATAGCTTTCATATTTGACTACTTAAAACATAGAAATGAATATTAAATTTTAAGTGGGTAAATTTTAAAGCTTATAAATTATATAGTATAAAAACAATATGAATAAAATTTAAAATATATCCCAAACATCTAAAAACTTGTCGAAAATAAAAAGAGTTTCATAAATAAAATAAATAAATGAAAATGGAAGGAATGTAAGAACAGATTATAAATACCAATGTCCTGGTTTAAAACAACACTAAAATTGGATTTTTAATAAAATATTGATGATGTTGGAAAATTTTATATTAAAATTAACCCTAGATGTTGAACCCTGCTAAAGGCCCATTTTTCTCTTAAAGACCCATTTTCGCCCAATGATATTTATATCAAATTGAATATCCCTCGGAAACCATACTTAGTTCATAAGAATGTATCAAATTTTATGGTCAAAAAATATATTACTTAAAAACATAACATCTCCATGTTCATGCTCCTCAGTGACAACTGGTTCTGGATCTGATGAATGCATGTCAAAGCCTACATGCTAAATACAGGAACTGGATCTCCATAAAAAATGTACATTGGGATGAGATCTCACTTAGGATGATGGAGCAGTGAGAGGATCTTCATTGGAAGTCTTTGGGAAGTTGTTACATCGATGAAAACCAAGGATCTCTGATACCAGTCTAGGGTTACATAGAAGTGAGAGCGAAAAGAAGAAATGTCGAGGATGATCTAAATCCACCTACTTTACTTTTAAAGCCTATAAAATATAAACTATAAGTTCCATATAAGTGAAAATTAAAATATGGATTAAAAATATGAGAAATATTTAAAAATAAATTATTCATATTATAGTTTATATTTTATAGTATTTCAAAGTCACATACTTGAAACATTTTTAGGATTCAAGTTAGTGGTTATGAAAGCTTATAAATTATTTTGAATCAACAATTTTTATGAAATTTTTTTATTGCCTATTATTTATTACATTTTTAATCCATGTCTTAATTTTAATTTATATTGTTCTTATAGTTTATATTTTATAGGCTTTCAAAGTCACATACTTGAAATTTTTTGAAGTTTCAAGTTGGTGGTTTTGAAAGGTTATAAATTATTTTTCATCAACATTTTTTATGAAATTATTTTTATATTTGACTATTTATTAAATTTTTAATCCATGTTTGAATATTTATTTTTATTGGTCTTATAGTTTATCTTTTATAGTCTTTCAAAGTCACATTCTTGAAACATTTTTAAGTTTCAAGTTGGTAGCTTTGAAAGCTTATAAATTATTTTTCATCAATATTTTTTATGAAATTAATTTTATTTTCAACTATTTATTATATATTTAATATATGTTTATATTTACATTTATATTGGTCTTATAGTTTATATTTTATAGTCTATCAAAGTCACATACTTGAAATTTTTTTAAGTTTCATGTTGGTGGCTTGGAAAACTTATAAATTATTTTTCATCAACATTTTTTTGAAATTATTTTTCTTTTGGAATATTTTTTATATGTTTAATCCATGGTTTAATTTTAATTTATATAGGTCATTGTTTATATTTTATAGGCTTTCAAATTCACATGCTTGAAACATTTTTAAGTTTAAAGTTGGTTGCTTTGAAAGTTTATAAATAATTTTTCATCAATATTTGTTATGAAATTCTTATTATTTTTACTATTTCATATATGTTTAATCCATGTTTTAAGTTTCATTTTTATTGATATTATATTTAATATTTTTTAGTCTTTTAAAGCCACATACCTGAAATATTTCTGAATCCCACATAAAAAATGCAGAATGTTCTTCACAGGAAAGGGAGAACTTGATTCCCACATCGGAAATGCAGAATGATTTCCAGGGCAATCCCACTTATAAAAAGGAGCCAAGGGTGAGAGATCCTATCAGAATCTAGATTCCTATAATGAAATTACTACTGGATATTAAATAGGTGATAAATTTTTATGAAAAAAATTGTTTTATGAATATATATATATATATATAAACAAAAAAAAATATTTAAATATATTAAAAAGAATATATAAAATAGTAAAAAAATATTTTAGGGGAATGGAAGTTGCGCCATTACCACCTATAGACTCAAATGAAATACAATATTGGAAATTCACCCTTTCAAGAATATTTTTAAAAAAATATCCGGGACACATTTAAATAAAAAAATTAAAAACACATAAAAAACTCTTTTTTGTACAGCTGTTGGCCAATGTTCAAGTATTTGGGATGGATGTGCATGGTGTCCGACCACCTCAGGTGAGCATGGATCATAAATCTCAGGTTATAGTCGGTATGCACTAATTATTTCAAGTGTGGGGTAGTTTTAGTGTGGAGTTGATAGCCTCTGGTGGTATTTTATGAAAACAGACCTCCCATGGATGATGTGTGGTGTGTGCTGACCAGGTCTCAGGTCTTTTGGTGTCTTCAAGATGTTGTCTTCACAGCTTCTGGTCATTGTGTGGGTCTTTAGGGGGAGGATTTGTGTAGAAATTGACTTCGTCAAGTAAGAAAAGATTAGAATTTCTAGATTCAGGCGATAGAACACTGGCGGTGGACTGGGCAGGTGTTGTTACACTGGACATTAGGTCAGTTGTGGGGGAAAGGGGGGCCCAATGAGGCTGATAATCCCTTGGGCCATGGAATAATTGTGGGCTCTCAGGCCATAATAATTGGACTTACGGGCCATAATTTGTAAGGGTCAATAGGCATATATGTAATAAATAAACGGGCTTTGATAGGTGGGTTATCTCTTGGTGGGGTTTTCTGGTTTTTCAAGACCTATAAGGTGTGTGTGTGTGTGCTTCATAGTAATAATACCCCCAAGTACCCAATATAGATATTATATAAAATTATTTATAATTATATTCAAATATTTTTAAATATATTTACATATAATTATAATTATATATATATAAATAATTATAAAATTATAATAAATATATTTACAAAATATTTATTATATTTATAATTACATATATTAATATATTAATTTGTAAGGTCTAATGGGAATATTTGTAATAAATAAAAGGGGTTTCATGGGTGGTTTATCCCTTGGGTGTCTTTGACTAGCCTTTAACACCCTATAGGGTGTGTGTGTGTGTGCTTCATTGCAATTGAACCCCTAAGTACCAAATATAAATAATTATACACAAATATTTATTATTATATATAAATATTTTTAAATATATTTATTGATAATTATAATTATAAATATATATATTTATAATTATATATATTTATATATTAATATATATATATATATATATTATATTGGGGGTAAAATTACAATGAAACACACACACCATGGCACACTCATTTTTCATGCATATTTTTAAACGTAATTTAATGATTTTTCGAATGATTTTAATAAAATATTCCCATGTATTTTAATCATTTACTAAAATGAAGGAAATTAAAAAAGTTTAATGGAAATGGTTTAAAATTAATATAACTATGACGAATTTGAATTTTGGTATTAATTTTAAAATTCTCTTAAAATTTACTAAGTTATTTTGAATTAGTTTTAGGTAAAAAATAACTCCACCGGCTAGTCCTCAACCAAGGGCCCCACAAGCCACTTAGCTAGGCCAAAGAGGGTCCAACCAACCATATTGATCCAAGGGTAAGGCCTCCCATGTGGGAAAATTACCCATGGTCTACATTGTTTTTCATATAGGTGGGTCGGAGACCATACATGTCAGCATGTTGTGGTCAGGCCCGCATGGCGATGCGAGGAGAAGCTCACCTAGACAGGGCAGTCCAAAATGGCAATGTTGGTCCTCCAACCCCTATTTTAATTTGCTACTATGTTCACACCATGATTTACATTTTAAATTAACACAAAGGTCTTTCTAATTTTGGATGTGGGACATGTTTCATGTGGGGTAATGTTTTTCATAATTGGGATGAAATCATCCCGCTTTGTCTCTACTCTCCCGTGCTCAGATAGAGCCCTCCACCATCCTCTATCGTCTCAACCACTCTATATCATCGGATAGCTAAACCACTCACCAAAAAACACATTATTTTCACCCTAGTAAGCCTGATCTCAATCATCCAACCACTACTAAGGCCCCTAAAAGGCATGAAACGACATAGGGACCTCAGATGATCACCTTGCAGAACTGGTGAAGTTGAGTTTGATCCAAACATCCAATTTGAAGATCGGTTGGTATGTTGAGGAGACATCACTACCATGAATTCTCCTCAGAGCCACATATCCTTGCATCTATACACACCATGCACGTGTGAAGTACATTCCTAAAATCTGTTCATCCACTCTAGTTGGGTGTTTGAACACCCGAAATCTAGAGGTATTTCTAAATAATGCATCATGGGGGTCTTCGGTGAAATTTTAAGATAATAAAAGTCAAAAAATATATTTCCTGATAAATATATTGATATTTTTGAATACTAAAGGATGATTTCCCCATCTATAAATAGAGGGGGATTGATATCTATGGAGTAGGTTTAATACTCACTGAAGGATCCACTACATGAGGCGCTCAGCTGCTTCTGTGTTGTCTAAGTTTCTTTTATTTTTCTATTTAGTTTATTTTTTCCTTATGTAATTTTATTATATTTTTTTTATAAAAACATAATCATTTTTTGTCTTAACATAATTTTTTCCCACCCCTTCTTCTTCTTTATTATGTATTTCTTTTCACCTTCTATTAATTTTCTTTTATTATTATCTCTCTCTCTCTCCCTCTTTCTCTTCTATTTGTTTTTTATGTGTGTTTATTCTATTTTTAATTTTCTTATTCTTCTCACCCTCTTTATCTCTCTTTCTTCTCCTTTTATTTTTATTCTATTATTTCATGTGCTTTAATTTACTTATTTTATATCTATCTCTCCTATTATTTTTATTTTATTTTTCTTCTCTTCTTATATTCTTCTCACCATTTCGATATCGTTCCCTCAATAATGAGGGGATGACATGATCCATGTCACAAGAGAGGCTAGGTGTAATTGAATTCATTCTTAAATTTTATTTTCTATTTGTGTTATATTTGAGTGACATGCATGGGTGTGTCGGTTGTCCAAAATAACATGAAAATTATATTTATATTATTTTACTTTTATCCTTTCTCTCCATTCCATTGATCATAATCTCTTCACATGGTTCAGTTGAGTTGACCAATGGATGAAGTGGAATATGATGGAGCAAGGTCATGGAAGGTGTCACACTCTCAATTGAGGTGTACCATCATCCTTAATTACAGGAGGAGGTGTAATTTAGATTTCATAGGAATTCTATATTTAATAGCTACTAAATAAAATGATAGTAATTCAAGTGTGAGATTTGAAAATGGAATTATCAAAATAAATATAAACAAATAAAGGAGAATAATAATCGATCTCAAAACTGAACCTTGGACCAAGTTTTTCCATTCTAATTTCATTCTATTTATCATTTCCTGGTAATTTAGAATTTCATTTTATTATTTATAAAATAATAAAAAACCAGAATTTATCATTTCCTTCATAGAATAAATAAAATCAATAGAAATAAATAGTCTTCAACTGAATTTGAATTAGTTAGTAGACAATTGTGAAGCTCCTCAAATGAGACGAACATGATCATCTATTGTGCTACACTAGGAAACAATTAGAAATTTGATTTTTTCCAAGCCTCATGACAGGCATTCATCAACACCGGCATCATTTATGAGGATCCAATCAATGATTATTTTTTTCTTCTTCTTCACATAGTACATAGTTTATAATGATTAAAAACCCAAAAAAAATATTTTTTTCAGGCTCTTTTCAAATGATTATTTCTATTCATGGAACAATTAACCATAGGTAAAAGAGCCAATTGTTAAATAAACCTTTTATATGGAGAACAACATATCTATTTTTGTTAAGTAGTTGAGATAATTCTGGAAATAAAACCATGGGAATCATGCATTCAAAGAATTAAAAGATTGTTTTAGGGAGGATATGCAAGAACTAATTTTTGAATCCATGGCCTAGAAACTAAATAAATTACCCTAGTACATTCCATCATTTTATCAAGTGGATGAAGTCCAATAATAGCCTTCCCTAGATCCTCCAAACCATTTTGAAGAACCCCTTCAAGTGAAAAATCAAGAACAAGTGGATGATGATAGAGCTCTGGTGAAAGAAATCAAATAAATCATTGAACAACTAGAAAGAAAAATAGATTAGATTACAGTATTTATCCATGTATACAAATAGAAACATGAATTCAAACCTGATATATAATCCTTAGTATTTTATAATTTCATAACATACATTCAATAAGTTGAGTCCAAACTTTAGGACCATCAATAGCCCAAACATTTGAATAGCCATATCCAAGACAACCATGTTGATCTAGAGTGGATTCATGATGAGGAAGACTTTCCTACTGAGCTACATGTTAGATATAGACAAGATATAGACAACAAATGGATTGATTGTGAGGTAAAACTTGATCTCCATATTACTTACAATATAGAAAATCTGGCATCATTACATATCTCTATAGACATGGAAGAGGATAATTCCAACCAAGTGGTGGAATTTGAAGAAAATATGGAGGATCTTGACTGCCTACTTCTATCCATTGAGATCCAACTTCAAGAGGAACTCCCCAATGACGAATAAATTGAATTTTAACCAACTCAAGGAGTAAATATTATCTTAAAAACTATCTCATTTGATTTTATGCATTATAAATTGAGTATTAACTCGCATTATTTTTAATTTTTAGATTCATCCAATCCATATTTTTCCTTACAGTGAGATGAAGAAACAACATGTGCACCTATTTAAGAACACATGAAACTTCTATCACTAATTGACCATTCATTAAAGGAATTCCTTGAGGAAATAAATTTTTCTAATCCTGATGAGAAGAAGATAAAGGTTTATTATATTAAATGGAATAATTCTTATTTTCATTCTTAAAGTTTAAATTCTATCTAAATTAATAAACACTCTAAACATTCATTTGAAAATTCAATTATTATTTTAGCACGTATTGAGAAATAAATAGGCAAGAAGGAGAAGGTTTACCAAGTAGAAACCAAGAAGGAGGGTGATCCATACATTATTCTACACCTTCCATGAAAGTTATACCTAATTTTTAAGGGGATAGATCATGAAAACCTTATCCATTGATTATTCCTCACCAATAAATAATAATTAAACGATGGGAAAATCCACATGTGGTGGTTCAAATACAAGAAGATATACACACGGTAAGATTGGGGATAGCAGTTGAAACTGCCCTTCTAGAGGTAGTAAAAATCTAGGGTCCACTTGGGGGATCAGATCAAGACTTATCTTTCCACTTTCTTTCAAGGATTTTCTATTTCATTTTCAGGACTAGTTTAGTATACATCCCCACTCCCCTAACTTTTTTACAATTAATACCATGTTCCTTGAGTTGTAATGATTGATTATATTTTTTAGTTTCATGATTACATAAGGAATCCATAATTAAGTGGAGGAAGAGGACTAAAGATTCATGAAAAAAGGAGTTCACTTTTAATGACTATCTTATAAACACTATACATTTTGGTATAAAAACTTATTTTGTGATTTAAAGTGAAAATTCCATTACCATGATTAAATTTTTTTTACTTGAATTGTCTAGGTGACATGTGTTTATTTAAAATCTTATGATTCCATGTTTTAGATTTCAATAATAATTAGATTTAATGATTAAAATAGATAATTGAATTATTATAGTGAAGCATGGATATTAAAATAAGGACTCATTATTTGAGGGAATTAGTTCATTAATGTAAATGAAATTTACCTATCATTTTTTTATTTGAATTTTTAAAACTCGTTTAAATTTATTTTATATTATTATTCATTCCATAAGGGATTTTCCAATGTTATATGTCCCATTCCAGGTTGTATTTCTAGAAAAAATATTTCCTATTTTATCTTTAGAATTTTGTTACGTGATATTGGGGAATACCACCTTATAAACATGAATTGAAACATATCAAGGCTAATGACTATGTGAAAAACACTTTTCAAATGATTGAGTTATATTTTTATAAACCCTTATCCTTGACACCTCCTTATACATTAATACTTGTTTGACCTGTAGAGACCATAAATGACCTTGTTAGGAATGATCCATGTTTCATTCCATTTTAATACATTCCTACCCTACTATTAGTATTTGTATGATATTTTAAATTTGAAGTGTGGGGGTTGAGGAAGATGTAATAAAAGGGATGAAATATTTTATGTGGAAAAATTGTGCGGGTTCTTAATTATGGCTATTGAGAAAGTTTGTTGATTAATTCATTATGATTTATCGTTTTCCATCTTAAAAAATGAAAAAAATATAGGAATGGATTGTGACTTTGAGGAATAAAAAATCACTATTATAAGATTGGTTATTTTTATCATAAGTGGTTTGGTGTTTGGTGTGAGACTCAATATAAGAATAAATTTTTAAAAAAAATTAAATTGAATAAAAAATGTTTAAAAGTACATAAAACTGAAGTATCAATTCATTATTATTCTA